>OZJO01001968.1:0-30369 GCA_900406225.1 Acrobeloides nanus | reverse complement strand
TGCCGAGCTCGCAGCGCTAAGTCGATAGGCATCACCGGATCGTGATGGGTGAATTAATTCACCCGTTTTACTCTGCTTTTTCGATTCACCCGGGTAATTCACCCGTTTTACTCCGCTAAAACTAAAGGATTTTATAGAAAAGTACTTCAACGAAAAGGAATGGAGCAAAATGCTTTTTTGCATCGTATAGAGCGCATAAAAATACAGGCACTTTGCCAAGATCACTTCCCGAAAATCGGCTTATAAACCTCAATAACCCGTTTTATTTTTTCGTTCTCCCGTTTTCATTCACTCCGGACGATTCACCCGTTTTACTCTGTCCTGAAAATACGGCGTTTCTCTCGTCGTCTCATGCTGTGAGACGCTTGTACCCAAGCATATGACGTTTTCTTACAAGTCCCAATCCGAGTACATCTTATCGACAAACTTGCTGATCATCGCCTCAAATGTACGGAAGGTACGCTCTACAGCCCCATTGCCTTCAGAGTGGTACGGCGTGCTAAGGTATTGCCCAACGCCTAGGATTGAGCAAATTTCTGACACGAAATTGTTGACACGAAACATGATCTATTTATTGTATACCATTTACGCGCAGCGTTGTTTGTTAAAGTTTAGGAATTTTTCCACGACGAATTAGGTTGTATGGGCAAAATAGAAGTCTTATCTCGTGTTCTCAACGTTATCTTGTCAACTTTATTCATGTCAACTTTATCATACCAACTTTATCGTGTAAACCTTTCGTGTCAACTTTATAAATGTCCACATTTTTACAGAAAAACGACTAAATCCGATTTCAACTCATGAAATTCCGAATCACTTACCAAAGAAAACTATGGTCACAGCCGTCGAATAAGATGGAATCACTTGTGCATAAAGACTTCCGGTAAAATATAAACAAGAATACAATGAAAGTGGTTTTCCCTTTTGATCATTGATTATCCCATAAAGATACATGAATATTATACCAAATAATACGACGGTTATGACCAAGGCGTTGGCTACAATCACTGTCTAAAACACGTTTTTCAAACCAACTCTTTATCAAATGTTACATTAACACGTCGTTTAGCATAAAATTTAGGTTTCCAAATGGCTAACAATCGATCAACAGCCATCAACAAAGCGATTGTTTGTCCGATTCGATAGCCAACAGAACATAGACCGCATACCCAAAAGCAGAAACTTAGATTGAATTTGATTATCGTAAGATTTGTTGCAAAGAGAAAAGTGACAGCTCTCATCACGGTTCCATAACCCATCACAACTTCTGATAAGCATTGCTGAATGATTATCCAATTACAAGGGGTGTCTCTCAACTTTGGATATTTGACGAATAATAAAATTAGGTAAAAGTTCAAAAATGCTGCAAGAAAACCACAGCCAATATAGTAAATTTGAGTCCAAATGGTGTATCGGATATCTCTTTGGTATGCAGGATCGGTGAAATAGGAATAGTTGTTGGGGATTGAAGTCGAATTGCTCATAATGTTCGAAATGGACTTGGGATATAATTGGCAACCTTAGCAACAGGAACTAAACTAAATTCCTTTTTATAAATACGTCGAAATTAGGCATGAAAAAAGACTTTCCCAAATGGCAATCTCATTTACTTTTGTTTTATTATGTTACAATTGAAATGTCCTATGAACAATATTCCTAATTAAAAAAACTTGTGGTCATATTTATAAATCCAAGACAATTCTCGCGTTTGAATAGTTGGTTATTATGAAAATACATCTTCCTACAAGATCTGACCAAAAATTAAAACAATCAAAAATCTGACAGCAAATTTATGGGCGGGTGCCAGTTGATGACATGATTATGTCTTCAACTGGCAATTGGGGAAATGTTGGTGACATTGTCAGTTGGTAACATAAAATCTCTACCAAGGCTTAGGCCTAAGTCTAGACTTAGGCATAGGTTTAGGCCTAGGTTATGCTTAGGCTTTGGTTTAGGCATGTAGAAGTTGACCTTAAATAGAGGAACTATGCAAAAAATAAACAAGTAACTTTTTAATAATTCGTTCTCACTTATAAAATTTAAATATAAAAAAATTCTTGGAACACAACAACGTTGGTCTCCAACACAGGTTTTTCATTTTTCTTAAGGCGCAGTTCATCTGTCTCTCACAAAACTCATAATTAAAACATCATAAGATATTTACGTCCGTGATTTATATATTATAATCAAACATAAAAGTCTCTAAAGCGATAGCTATATTATTAATTTTTGATCCAAGTGAACCCAAGTCGCTCGACAACCCTAACTTAAATTTACTTCAAACTGTCATGTTTTCTATAGCTTAAACACAGTTGAACTTTATATCAAAGGACCAGGCCAGTCAGTTACAATCTTATGAAAAAATGATATATTCGGAAAGATCATGAAAAATGGAGCATTTTTTATTATTACGGTACCATCTGAATCGTTTTCGCCACCGAGATAAATGCATTTGAAACTATGAATTTGTGTGCATGTTTTCTTTATAACAATTAAACTTTTTTGAATTTTTGCGGAAAATCGTGAAAAAATAAAATGAATCGGCAGAGAATTTTATGCTGAACAACTTTGCTAATTGAAGTTTGCGCAAAAAATTATTTTCTCTTACCATTATAAACAATGAAAATAAGTTTCACTTTTTTAATTTTTGTATATTGAAACGAAAACCCTGCATGAATTAGACTTATTTTGCATTTTTGATAAGAGAATATATTTTTACACAAACTTCAATTAGCAAAGTTGTTCAGCATAAAATTCTCTGTCAATTCATACTATTTTTTGACGATTTTTCCGCAAAAAATTTTAAAAAGTTTGATTATTACAACGAAAACATGTACATGAATTCATATTTTCAAATGCATTTATCTCGATGGGGAAAACGATTCAGATGATGCCGTAAAAACAAAAAATGCTCAATTTTTCATGATCTTTCCGAATATATCATTTTTCATATGATTGTAACTAACTGGCCTAGCCCTTTAAGGTCAACTTCTACATATTTTTGAGCAGAATGAATAATAGTACGGTGAATAACTACTCCTATTTCGCTGACCCTTTGTATCAAGACATTAAATATACTCTGTGGACACAAATTTATTTTATCGGATGTTTTTTTGGGTTGGAGGTTTCTGTGGTGTTGGGTATAGGATTGATCAAACTATTGCTTTGTTAATGGCTGTCGATCGGTTGTTAGCTATATGGAAACTTCATTTCTATGTGACAAGGCAAGGAAATGTAAGTGGTTTTCAAAAATAGAATCGTTGACGCCAAGGTGTCAGACGTCAATATGAAAGCAATGAAAATTCGTCCCTGAATCAATAAAAGTTGTGTGTATTGACGCGAAAATTCGAAATTTTGTTGCCAGTTTTCGTGTCGATGAAAAACGAAATTTTTTAAATTTTCGCGGCAATACACAATCTGTATTGATTCAGGGATAAATTTTCACTACGTTCATGTTGTCGTTGTAATACACAAACTTCACCATTTTTTCAACACCCCAAAATGGCCTAAGCTTTGGTTTAGGCTTAAACCAAAGCTTAGGCCATTTTGAGGTGTTGAAAAAATGATGAAAAATTGATTTTTTTCACTTTCAGCTTGGAGGAGGATAGTGCTTAAGTACCAATAAATGTGATGTCAGATTTTTGATTATTTTGATTTGTGGTACAGATCTTGTAGGATAGATGTATTTTTATAATAATTAACTATTCAAGACGTGAGAATTGCGCGTGAAAATCTTGGATTTATAAACAGGAAGACGAGTTTTTTTTAATTAGGACTATTGTTCATAGGACTTTCAATTGTATCATAATAAAAAAAACAAATACGTAAATGAGATTGCCATTTGGGAAAGTCTTTTTTTCATGCCTAATGTCTAAGTATTGATAAAAAGCAATTTAGTTTAGTTCCTGTTGCTAAGGTTGCCAATCATATCCCAAGTCCATTTCGAACATTATGAGCAATTCAACTTTAATCCCCAATAACTATTCCTATTTCACCGATCCGGCATACCAAGGAGATATCCGATACACCATTTGGACTCAAATTTACTACATTGGCGTTGGTTTTCTTGCAGCATTTTTAAACCTCTACCTAGTTTTCTTATTCGTCAAATATTCAAAGTTGAGAGAAACTCCCTGTAATTGGATAATCATTCAACAATGCTTATCAGAAGTACTGATGGGTTATGGAACCGTGATGAGAGCTGTCACTTTTCTCTTTGCAACAAATCTTACGATAATCAAATTCAATCTAAGTTTCTGCTTTTGGGTATGCGGTATATGTTCTGCTGGCTATCGAATTGGACAAACGATCGCATTGTTAATGGCTGTTGATCGGTTGTTAGCCATTTGGAAACCTGGATTTTATGCTACACGACGTATTAATGTAACATTTGATAAAATTGGTTTGAAAAACGTGTTTTAGACAGCGATTGTAGTCAACGCCTTGGTCACAACCGTCGTATTATTTGGTATAATATTCATGTATCTCTATGGGATAATCAACGATCAAAAGGGAAAACCACTTTCACTGTATTATTGTTTATATTCAACGGGAAATCTTTATTCACAAGTGATTCCATCTTATTCGACGACGGTGACCATAGTTTTCTTTGGTAAGTGATTGAGAATTTCAGGAGTTGAAATCAGATTTACAAGGGGTCTTCAGGTCTGACAAAATTTTGTGCAAAAAAAATTTGGCTCCAAGTGGGATTCAAACCCGCCACCTAATAATCATTCAGCAAATGCTGACCTTGTGGCCACAAAGCCACTGCTGCGTCCTTTGTTAGTCGTTTTTCTGTAAAAATGTGAGTGACTCAAAAGCAATTTTTAGTATCTTATATCGCTACAGTGGTTCTATTCTGTGTTCAATCTTCTCGATCAACAAATCAAAATTCTCATGCCAAATCTCAAATGTCGAAAATTCAAAGAAGACTATTCACCACGGTTTTCTTAGTTCTCCTATGCTATTGTGTATTTTATGTTCTTCCATCGACTTCTCAAATGCTTCAACGAGTAAGATTCTGAGTAACTGTTGAGTAAGATTGAATCTCAATTCTAGTATTTTGGTATAACGTGGCCAATTCTCGGAACCTTCGGTTATTTGACACAATATGGTGGTCAAATGAATGGGTGTTTAAATGCTATCATTTATTTGGCAAAACATCATGAATTTAAAGAATGCTCCATAGCTTTTGTATATCATTTGTTGGGGATAAAGAAAAGTGCTGGATCAAATACAATTCTGGTAAATCAAATTCATAGATCTTCGATCGTGAACCCAATTCATAGACCTTCAATCGTAACTATAAGTTCTATAAAATCTAGATTTTGATTATCTCTCATATATTATGATTTCGTAGTTTTTTTTAATAAAATAAACGCTTAAGAAGCATAGTTCTCTCGGTACGCCGCCAGACTGCCCGATCTTGCAAGTTAAACAACGGTGGCCCGGAGCGTCTAAATTCGATTTCCGAATCCTTGAGCATGTGGAATCCCCTGGCTCTGAGGCATTGGGCATGAGCAAAAGCCCCAGTAATTTGGGAGTAACTCCTGTTGTGCACCCCTCATCCCTCCTAAAAATGAATAGGAAGAGAATGAGGTAGGAAAAAAGCTTAGATTGTTTGAATGCCTAGAATTTCTAGTCTGTACGGAGTGTTGAGAGTTTTTCGAGAAGCGACTGGGCTAGTCTTAGCCATTAACCTAGTGGCCCCTTCCTTCAGGGGCCACTATATCAAGAATTGACTGTATTTTGTTGCGTGCTAAAATCAACCTGGTCGCTTTATGTTGCACTTTTTCTAGTTTTCGAATATCCTTGATAAATTGTGGATTATAGATTGGAGAAAAAATTTCTACAATAGGCCTGATGTAGGACATATACATATAAGTAAGAAATTTTGAGTTGTTTGAGCGTAGGCATTTGAATAAAACGCACAAACGTTGATAGGCCTTATTGCAAATCGAATCAATATGAGTAGACCATTTGAGTGCAGGGTACATTCAATGTATCGATTATTTGTTGATTCTTGATATGTGATACAGATCTTAAAATGTACAGCATGAAAAATGCAATTCTTTTATAATTATGCATATTGTTTCCAGAGCTTATTCAATTAAAAGAAAATGAAAACATATGTAGGCCCAATTCCTAGCTTGAACCGTACGGTCAACCGTCAACCGATCGGTTCACGGTTGACCGTACGGTTCAAGCTAGGAATTGGGCCGTACATGAGAAAAACTATTTAAGAAAATCTTTTTTGATCCTTATTTGGTTGGCTTTAAGCCTAAATCAAAGCATAAGCCTAAGTCTAAACCAAAGCTTAGGCCACTTTGGGATGTTGAAAAATGGTGAAAAATTGATTGTTTTCGTTTTCAGCTTAGGGTGGGATAGTGCATAAGTACCAATAAATTTGATTCATATTTTTGATTGTTTTGATTTTTGGTACAGATCTTGTAGGATAGATGTATTTTCATAATAACTAACTATTCAAGACGTGAGAATTGCCACGTGAAAATCTTGGATTTATAAACATGAGCACGAGTTTTTTTAATTAGAAATATTTTTCATACTTTTCAGTTGTAACATAATAAAACAAATACGTAAATGAGATTGCCATTTGGGAAAGTCTTTTTTCATGCCTACTTTCGGAGTATTTATAAAAAGAAATTGAGTTCAGTTCCTGTTGCTAAGATTGCTAATCATATCCCAAGTCCATTCCGAACATTATGAGCAATTCTACTTCAACCCCCAATAACTATTCCTATTTCACCGATCCGGCATACCAAGTAGATATCCGATACACCATTTGGACTCAAATTTACTACATTGGCGTTGGTTTTTTTGCAGCATTGTTAAACCTTTACCTAGTTTTCTTATTCGTCAAATATTCAAAGTTGAGAGACACTCCCTGTAATTGGATAATCATTCAGCAATGCTTATCAGAAGTACTGATGGGTTATGGAGCCGTGATGAGAGCTGTTACTTTTCTTTTCTCAACAAATCTTACGATAATAAACTTCAATCTAAGTTTCTGCTTTTGGGTTGGCGGTCTATGTTCTTCTGGCTATCGAATTGGACAAACGATCGCATTGTTGATGGCTGTTGATCGGTTGTTAGCCATTTGGAAACCTGGATTTTATGCTAAACGGCATGCTAATGTAACATTTATAAAGAGTTTGTTTGAAAAACGTGTTTTAGACAGCGATTGTAGTCAACACCTTGGTCACAACCGTCGTATTATTTGGTATAATATTTATGTATCTCTATGGGATACTCAGCGATCAAAAGGGAAAACCACTTTCATTGTATTCTTGCTTATATTCAACGGGAAATCTGTATTCACAAGTGATTCCATCTTATTCGACGACGGTGACCATAGTTTTCTTTGGTAAGTGATTGAGAATTTCATGAGTTGAAATCGGATTTACGGAATCGACTAACATAAACAAGCGCATGACAGCTGCAAAACGATCTTTTTCATTTCTGCTATCTGGCTTTGAATGTATGGAGGTCGCGGGGCAGAGACTTTTGTTTTTGTATCGATTTTTTGCAACTTTGATCATCAAAAAGAGCACAAAAATGAGCCCATCGGAGAAAACCACTATTTTTCCAGTAATTATCATATGTTTCACTGCACATTTATGCAAAAACAAAAAAATTTTAGTTGTCACAGTTTTGATCACTCATTTGTTAGTCGTTTTTCTGTAGAAATGCGAGCGAAAATTTTTAGTATCTTATATCGCCACAGCGGTTCTATTCTGCGTCCAATTTTCTCGACCAACAAATCAAAATTCTCATGCCAAATCTCAAATGTCGAAAATTCAAAGAAAACTATTCACCACGGTTTTCTTAGTTCTCCTATGTTATTGTGTATTTTACGTTCTTCCGTCGACTTCTCAAATGCTTCAACGAGTAAGATTCTGAGTAACTGTTGATTAAGATTGAATCAATTCTAGTATTTTGGTATAACGTGGCCAATTCTCTCAACCTTCAATTATTTAACACAATATGGTGGCCAATTGGATGGGTGTTTAAATGTTATCATTTATTTGGCAAAACATCATGAATTTAAAGAATGCTCCATGGCTTTTGTACATCGTTTGTTGGGGATAAAGAAAAGTGCTGGATCAAATACAATTCTGGTAAATCCGATTCATAGATCTTCGGTCGTGAATCCAATTCATAGACCTTCAATCGTAACTATAAGCTCTATAAATTCTATATTTTGATTATCTCTCATATATTGTGATTTCGTAGTTTTTTAATAAAATAAACGCTTAAGTATAGTTCTCTCGGCACGCCGTCGGACTGTCCGATCTTGCAAGTTAAGCAACGTTGGGCCCGAGATCGTTTCCCTAAAGCTAAAAGATTTATCGACTTAGAGCCTATCCTTGTTTGGTCGAAAAATGGCCGCTTCCACTAACTTCTAGTGGTCATTGCGCCAAGGAAGAAGATGTCCCAAGGGTCTGCATTCATTGTACCGATTGTTTGTTGATTCTTGATTTTTGGTATAGATCTTAAAATGTACCTCATATCAAACTATTCAAGCGTGAGAACTGTGGCATGAAAATCTTGAGATTTACAACATGAAAAACACGAGTCTTTTATAATTAATCAGAGCTTATTCAATTGAAAGAAAATAAAAAATATGAGAAAAACCATTTAAGAAAGTCTCTTTTGATCCTAATTTTGTTAGCTTTATAAACAGCGATGAAATTCACATAGTCGCTAGTCACTAAATTTTCTCCAAGTTCATTTCGAACAAGATGAGCAATTTGGCTTCAACCCCCAACAACTATTCCTATTTCACCGATCTTGCATACCAAGTAGATATTCGATACACCATTTGAACTCAAATTTACTACATTGGATGCAGTTCTCTAGCAGCATTTTTAAACCTTTACTTAGTTTTCTTATTCGTCAAATACCCAAGGTTGAAAGACACCCCTTGTAATTGGATAATCATTCAGCAATGTCTCTCAGAAGTTCTGATGGGTTTTGGAACCGTGATGAAAGCTGTTACTTTTCTCTTCGCAACAAATTTTACGATGATCAACTTCGATCTAAGTTTCTGCTTTTAGGTAGGCGGCAAGTGCGTGGTGTGAACAATAAGATACGTTCCACGTCGGATAGAATCGATTTTAAACATTTTTCAAAATAACCAAACAATTTAGTTTCTTATCTTGCTACCGTTTCTTATTTTATGTTCGATTTTCTCATCCAAAAAAGCAGAATGCTCAAACGTCAAAAATCCAAAGAAAACTGTTCACCACTGTTTTATTAGTATTGGGTTGTTACATAAGTTATTGCGGCCCAAAAAGTATCTCTAAAATCGTCATTTTTCGCTCGTTTTCGATGAAATTTTTTTCAGTAGTAAGCAAGAATGTATGACGAATACGATCCAATCAGTCTTTTTGAGCGTAATTCATGTTTTCGTGTCAATACTCAAACTTTTTTAAAAATTGGGCCCTAAAAGCTGTATTCTTATTTTTAAACTATTGATATTTGGCTATATAAGTCGATTTTTGACGAAATTTTTGGCCCTCCTAGAGTTTTTCTATGCGCTGAACACGAATCCGCCATTAGTTTTTGTCCTAGACCTCGAGAATATGGTCAAAAAATGGTTTACAAAGAGATACCTCATAATAGGAAAAAACCTTCTTTTTAGGTTTTACCCTCGTATGGGGTACCTTCCCGTGGTTAAAATCAAAAAATTCCTTCGGATTCGAGTTCCCCATGCCTAAAAATCCCGCAGTACAAAAAATCAGCCTAATTGGAAAACTTTTTGAAACTTCGATTTTTTTACCCCAAGGGAGACTAAGAAGTAAAAACTAAGACTAAGAAGTTTTGATCATATTCCTGAGGTCTAGGACAAAATCTAATGGCAAATTCGTGTTCGGCGCATAGAAAAACTCTAGGAGGGCCAAAAATTGCGTCAAAAATCGAGTAAGCGTTTATTAAAAAACTACAAAATCACAATATATGAGAGAATCAAAATCTAGAATTTATAAGCTTATAGCTACGATTGATCTATGAATTGGATTCACGGCCGAAGATCTATGAATCGGGTTTACCAGAATTGTATCTGATCCAGCACTTGTCTTTATCCTCAATAAACGATATACAAAAGCCATGGAGCATTCGTTAAATTCATTATGTTTTGCCAAATAAATGATAGCATTTAAACACCCATTCAACTGGCCACCATATTGTGTTAAATAATTGAAGGTTCCGAGAATTGGCCAAGTTATACCAAAATACTAGAATTGATTCAGTGTTACTCAAAAATTGAGAAACTTACTCGTTGAAGCATTTGAGAAGTCGACGGAAGAACGTAAAATACACAATAACATAGGAGAATTAATAAAACCGTGGTGAATAGTTTTCTTTGAACTTTCGACATTTGAGATTTGGCATGAGAATTTTGATTTGTTGATCGAGAAAATTGGACACAGAATAGAACCACTGTAGTGATATAAGATACTAAACAATTGTTTTAAGTCGCTCACATTTTGACGTTTATCAACTTTATCGTGTCAACCTTTCGTGTCAACTTTATGAACGTCCACGTTTTTACAGACTAAATCCGACTTCAACTCACCCTATGCAATTCTCAATCACTTACCAAAGAAAAATATGGTCACAGTCGTCGAATAAGATGGGATCACTTGTGAATAAAGATTTCCGGTAAAATATAAACAATAATACAATGAAAGTGGTTTTCCCTTTTGATCGTTGAGTATCCCATAGATATACATGAATATTATACCTGATAATACGACGATTGTGATCAAGGCGTTGACTACAATCGTTGTCTAAAATACGTTTTTCAAACAACTCTTTATAAATGTTACATTAGCATGTCGTTTAGCATAAAATCCAGGTCTATAAATGGCTAACAATCGATCAACAGCCATCAACAAAGCGATCGTTTGTCCAATTCGATAGCCAGCAGAACATAGACCGCCAACCCAAAAGCAGAAACTTAGATTGAAGTTGATTATCGTAAGATTTGTTGCGAAGAGAAAAGTCATAGCTCTCATCACGGTTCCATAACCCATCAGTACTTCTGATAAGCATTGCTGAATGATTATCCAATTACAGGGAGTGTTTCTCAACTTTGGATATTTGACGAATAAGAAAACTAGGTAGAGGTTTAAAAATGCTGCAAGAAAACCAACGCCAATGTAGTAAATTTGAGTCCAAATGGTGTATCGGATATCTCCTTTGTATGCAGGATCGGTGAAATAGGAATAGTTATTGGGGGTTGAAGTCGAATTGCTCATAATGTTCGAAATGGACTGGGGATATGGTAGACAACCTTAGCAACAGGAACTAGACAAAATTCCTTTTTATCAATACGTCGAAATTAGGCATGGAAAAAAGACTTTCCCAAATGACAATCTCATTTACGTATTATTATGTCACAATTGAAAAGTCCTATGAACAATATTCCTAATTAAAAAAAACTTGTGTTCATGTTTATAAATCCAAGATTTTCACGTCTTGAATAGTTAGTTAAATATATCTATTCTACAAGATCTGTATCTGTACCAAACATCAAAACAATCAACAATCTGACAGCAAATTTATTGGTACTTATGCACTACCCCCCCCCCCCCCCCCCCCGAAGCTGAAAACGAAAAAATCAATTTTTCACCATTTTTCAATACCCAAAATGTCTCAGCTTTGGTTTAGACTTAGGTTTTGGTTTAAGCCTAGCTTAAGCCTAAACCAAGGCTTGGGGTGTTGAAAAAATGATGAAAATTTGATTTTTTTTCGTTTTCAGCTTGGGGGGGGGATAGTGCATAAGTACCAATTTATTTTTATATATTATTTCTAAAGATGGCAATTGAAGACCGATGAATAGGAATCACTATGACCATAGTTGCAACACTCGTATTTATCCCCAATAAACGATAAACAAAACCAGTGGAGCATTCATTAAATTCATGATGCTGTATCAAATAAATCATCGCATTCAGACACCCGTTGAATTGTCCCCCATATTGAGTCAAATAACCAAATGCATTGAGAATGAACCAATTTATTCCAAAATACTAGAATTTGGAGATTTTTTTGTTGAAAAATAAGCTTACTCTTTGAAGCATCTGTTGAGTTGATGGAAGGACATAAAATATACAATAGAATAAAAGTACTAATAAAACAGTGATAAATAGCTTTCTTTGAATTGTCGACGTTTGAGAAATCTGATTTTGTGGACGAGAAAATTTGTCGTAAAAAAGGATTATGATAGCGACATAAGATACTAAAAATTGATTGTGTTATTTCGAAAAAAATCTTAGACAAGATCAACCTAAGCTCGAGTAACAAGACTACTGGCTGAAACTGTCGATTTACTTACCAACGAAACATATGGTTACAATCGCGGAATAAGTTGGTATAACTAGCGAATAAAGAGTCCCTGTCGAATATAAGCAATAAGACAATGATAGTGGCGCATTATGTGTGTCTTTGAGTATTCCATAGATAAACATGAATATGATGCCAGCAAGCACAATACCCGTCACCAATGCATTGATGAGAATCGCTTTCTAAACACACATTTTTCAACCAAACTTTTTACATAAATTACATATCTTGATGTCAATGATTCTTCTCTTATTAAAACTTACATTCCCTTTCCTTGTCGCATAGAAATGAGGTTTCCATATAGCTAACAACCGATCGACAGCCATTAACAAAGCAATAGTTTGACCAATCCTATACCCAATACCACAAAAACCTCCAACCCAAAAACAATAACTTAAACCGAAGTTCATAATCAACAAGTTCGAAGCAAGAAGAAACGTGATGGCTCTCGAACACGATCCTATGCCTATCAACACTTCTGATAAACATTGAAAAATGATTATCCAATTGCACGGAGTGCTTCGCAATTGTGGGTATTGAACAAATATGAAAATTAGGTAAAGATTTAACCATGCTGATAGAGAACCACATCCGATGAAATAAATTTGTGTCCACAGAGTATATTTAATGTCTTGATACACAGGGTCAGCGAAATAGGAGTAGTTATTAACATTACTATTATTCATTCTGCTCAAAAATATGTAGAAGTTGACCTTAGAGGAACTATTCAAAGCATAAATAAGTAACTTTCTAATATGTCGTTCTCATTTAATAATTTTAAATAAATCAAGAAATTCTTGGAACACTCCAACACAAATCTTTTACAAGTTTGAATATCGTATTTTCATTTAAAAGCTTGATATAACGTTCAACTGTGTACAAACTATAGACAACTGACAGTTTGAAGTAAATTAGGGTTGTTGTAAACCGACTCGTGTCAAAATTCTCTTGGGTTACAATTTAATAATATAGTTATAACTCTAGAGACTTTCGTGTTTGATTATAATGTATAAATCTCGTGCCGGAAAATCTTATGATGTTTTAATTATGAGTTTTATGAGAGCCCGATGAACTTTGTTGCTTTAATGTCATTATACGTTAACCTTAATATAAAGAGGACATTTACACATTCACATTTCTACACCGACATTTCGCCTTCGGATTTTTTTGCACACGATATATCCATGCTAAACAAGGTGCACTTGACATTCAAACTCTAGAGGGGATCGAGCGCAAACTTCAGATGCGTGAATGTTTGTACGCAAAGATAAAAGCATAGATTTCGGATGCACAAATTCCATCCACCTAGTTGATATACCTTCACATCTCTTATATGATAAGATGTCCCAAGGGTCTGCATTCAATATACCGATCGTTTGTTGATTCTTGATTACTTGGTTTTTGGTACAGATCTTCAAATGTAGCTCATAATATCAAACTATTCAAACGTGAGAAACTGTGGCGTGAAAATCTTGGGATTTATAGCATGAACACGAGTCTTTTATCATGAGTCCTATTTTTTGGCACCAAAAAATAATTTATCATCAAAAAAGTATTGTTTTCAGACAAAAATTTAATCTCGCTCCTGCTCGGCGCGGTCGTCCACATCGCCTACGTTTTTCTAATGGTCGTTAAATAAAGTTAGCAGACAAATTAAGTGCGTTGACTTGAATCATAGTAAAAATGGAATGCTTACACACATTTTTTCATACCCCATCTGCAAGTGCATCTATAGAGGCCATTGTTCGGCGTGATAAGATGACAGGAGAAGCTCATTTGTCGGTGCTGGTCACATTCATCAACTTGATTGTTAGCGAACAAATTGTACCAAGCAAGTATGAATTCGCGCGAAGCTTCTTGAAGGCCTTCATGCGAAAAAATTAAATACCTTCCTCTAATTTCCATTCTGGGCGATAAAAAACGACGTAATATGTCAAAAATATGGTCAAGGGTTTGACACTTTTTTTAATGCGAAATCGATTTTTCTGCAATTTTTACTCATAGAAATATATTTTTTTAAATTTTTAGAAAATTTTTTTGTTGAAATTTTGAGATGCCCCCAAAGTGGAGTACACTTTCCCCTTTAAAAAATTATTTTATTAACAAATTTATTTCAACATAAAACTTAGGATATCACGAATAAGAACATCGAGAATAGCGCGCTTTTTTCAAAGTTTAGCGCTAATCTGTCACAACTTCTGATTTTCATGAATCCACCATTTTTATTTTATTGCCGTCATCCCACTTTCTGGCCATTCTTTGGCACGGTCTATAAAAGAATTTAATTCACAAAATCGGGCCGAGAATTCCTACCGCGTTAACGTACAACGCATCACCGACCGCAACCGACCAGAAAAGTACGGATAACCATAATGGATACGCAAAGTACCACAGCAAGATAGCGACTAGGCACAATATATTCGCATATTTTCCACGTCATTTATTTACGCGAAGGCCGATTGACAAGCCCTAAAAAATTCGATTTTTTTACAGTGTGGCTAAACAAAGACCATTTTTGGGGCCAAAAAAATAGGGTACTCTGTCATCTCGGGAAAATATCTATCCGTGCCCATCTATGGTTACCCCTCCCCATACCCTAAAGGCCTCCCCTCCTCCTAAAATTAGGGGAGGGTACGCCGCACGCGCCGGGTAGAGAAGGCGTGCGCGAAGCGCGTGAAATTTTTTTACTAAAAATTAGAAAAAAATATCAAAAATTCATCAATTTTTTCAACAAAATCACTATAATTTAGCAATTTTTATATAAAAAAATGATATTTTTTAGGCATTTTTGGCTTAAAATAACGTATTTTTGAGAAAAAAATTTTCGAAAAAAATCACACAAGGGTGAACCAAGGCAATTTTAGGTAAAATTTTGGAAAAAAAGTCGAAAAAAATTACATGCAGCTACCTTACTATCCAAAGGGCACACAGTGTTCCGAAATTTTAGGGGGCCCTTTAGGGTATGCCCCTTTCCCTTTAATCGACTTACAGGGATAATGAAAGACAATATTAGCTCACTTAGACCAACACTTTCTACCATTTTTTGATTCTAAAAACGATTTTTAATTTCAAATGAAAAAATGTAAGAAAAAAATCATGTAAAAATTCTATAAGTATAGAAATAATTATAAAAGCAAATGAAACGAAAACTCGTGACTTCAGCCAAGACCGAGTAAATATAGAGCGGGTGATTGATAAAAATACTTATACACTGAAAGACACATATTATTGATGATTTGTGAGCACGAATGGAACATAAAATTGCGAACTTATGCATTGAAGAACACAGATTTTACTTTTTGAACATAAACGATACCTACATTAGTGTGATAAACTTAAATTTTGATCAAATAAGTACTTTGAAGTCATTCTGAAAATTTCAAAAAAATTTTTTAAAATATGATTTCTAGGGGTAAAAATGGCTGAAAAATCGATTGAGCGTATTAAAAAAAGTGATAAACACGATTTTTGACATTTTTGCATTTGACGTTTATAAAGTTGACACGAAACGACTTTTACATGATAAAGTTGACATGTATAAAGTTGACACGATGAAGTTGACATCTCAAAGTATTTGTCGAGTTCGCAGCGCTAAGGGTGCTCATACCCCGTTGGCGCGCGCAAAAAAAACACTGTAAGCGACAAATAAGCCGTTGGCGCGCCAGTGCAAAAAACACTGTAAGCCATTGGCACACACCGGCATTGGCGCGTGCCAACGATCGTTGGTGCGCCAACAACTTTTATAGTGCGCCAACGATTTTTATCGCGCCAATGCAGTTTTTGCACAAAAAATATAGTTTTCTTGCAAGATTTTGTGAAATTTTTCATTTTTAGACAATTTCTGAAGATTTTTGCACAAAATTCGACATTTTTCTGACACGCCATATTTATTTTCACGAGGGAGGAGGGATGCGCAGCCGACAACAAGAGTTACTCCCAAATTAGTAGGGCTTTTGCGCATTCCCAACGCCCCGGGGATTCCAATTCTCAAGGCTTCGGAAACCGAACTTAGACGTTCCGGGCCCAACGTTGCTTAACATGAAGATCGGACAGTCCGGCGGCGTACCAAGAGAACTATGCTTCTTAAGCGTTTATTTTATTAAAAAAACTACGAAATCACAATATATGAGAGAAAATCAAAATCTAGAATTTCTAGAGCTTAAGTTACGATTGAAGGTGAATTGGATTCACGATCGAAGATCTATGGATTGGATTTACCAGAATTCTATTTGATCCAGCACTTGTCTTTATCTCCAACAAACGATATACAAAAGCCATGGAGCATTCGTTAAATTCATGATGTTTTGCCAAATAAATGATAACATTTAAACACCCATTCAATTGGCCACCATATTGTGTCAAATAACTGAAGGTGCTGAGAATTGGCCAAGTTATACCAAAATACTAGAATTGATTCAGTGTTACTCAAACGTTGAAAAGCTTACTCGTTGAAGCATTTGAGAAGTCGACGGAAGAACGTAAAATACACAATAACATAGGAGAACTAAGAAAACCGTGGTGAATAGTTTTCTCTGCATTTGCGACATTTGAGATTTGGCATGAGAATTTTGATTTGTTGGTCGAGAAAATTGGACACAGAATAGAACCACTGTAGCGATATAAGATACTAAACAATTGTTTTGAGTCGCTCACATTTTTACAGAAAAACGACTAACAAGGGACCTTCAAGGTTTGAAAAACTCAGATTTTTTCAAAAAAAATCGAAAAATTTTGCAACTTTATGACCCCCAAATTAAAAAATTTATATCCAATCAATTATATTCGTTTGTCCACATTTTTTCCTGACTTTTGAGCTCGAAAAAATTTGAGTTTGTCAGACCTTGAAGGTCCCTTGTAAATCCGATTTCAACTCATCCTATGAAATTTTTAATCACTTACCAAAGAAAGCTATGGTCATAGTCGTCGAATAAGATGGAATCACTTGTGAATAAAGACTTCCGGTAAAATATAAACAATTAAACAATGAAAGTGGTGTTCCCTTTGGATCGTTGAGTATCCCATAGAGATACATGAATATTATACCAAATAATACGACGGTTGTGACCAAGGTGTTGACTACAATCGCTTTCTAAAACACGTTTTTCAAACCAACTCTTTTTAAATGTTACATTAACATGTCGTGTAGCATAAAATCCAGGTTTCCAAATGGCTAACAACCGATCAACAGCCATCAACAAAGCGATCGTTTGTCCGATTCGATAGCCAACAGAACATAGACCGCCAACCCAAAAGCAAAAACTTAGATCGAAGTTCATTATCGTAAAATTTGTTGCAAAGAGAAAAGTGACAGCTCTCATCACGGTTCCATAACCCATTAGTACTTCTGAAAAGCATTGCTGAATGATTATCCAATTACAAGGGGTGTCTTTCAACTTTGGATATTTGACGAATAAGAAAATTAGGTAGAGATTTAAAAATGCTGCAAGAAAACCACAGCCAATATAGTAAATTTGAGTCCAAATCGTGTATCTGATATCTCCTTGGTATGCAGGATCAGTGAAATAGGAATAGTTGTTGGGGGTTGAAGTCGAATTGCTCATAATGTTCGAAATGAACTTGGAATATGATTGGCAACCTTAGCAATAGGAACTAGACAAAATTCCTTTTTATAAATACTTGGAAATTAGGCATGAAAAAAAAGACTTTCCCAAATGGCAATCTCATTTACGTATTATTATGTTACAATTGAAAAGTTCTATGAATAATATTCAAAAAATTCGTGTTCATGTTTATAAATCCAAGATTTTCACGCGTTAATTCTCACGCTTTGAATAGTTATTATGAGACTATATCTATCCTACAAGATTTAGCTTTCACTTACCAACAATTCCAGCTTCCGTTTCTGGAACTAAGCAACAGGACCCAGGACTTTCTTGCTACCGTCCAAGTGCGCTACCATTGTGCTACCGAGACCTCCTGCTATCACTGATTAGACATGATCAAGCTAAGCTCGACTAACAAGACTACTGGCTGGAACTGTCGATACGCTTTCACTTACCAACAAAAATTATGGTTACAATCGTGGAATAAGTGGATATAACGAAGTTTGCGTAACTTATTCATCGGTAGTGACTATAGTTTTCTTTGGCAAGACTCTTGATAAGATGAATTGAATCAAAGCTAGAGGTAGAAAGTGCCCTATGTACAGGGTACTGGTCACATTCTTCAACTTGATTGTTAGCGAACAAATTGTACCAAGCAAGCATGAATTTGCGCGAACTTCTTGAAGGCCTTCATGCGAAAAAAATCAAATACCTTCTTCTAATTTCCATTTTGGGCGATAAAAAATGCCAAAAAAAATTTTTGGTACCAAAAATTATTTGCGTTTTATTAGTGAATTGATGAAAATTTCGTTGAGAAAAACTCATTTTTCTGCAACTAACAAAAACGCGTGTTATTGAAACGAAAACTACAACTTTTTTGAATTCCCATGGGGTGAAAATTAGACAAGCTGAAAAAATTAGACAATTTTGAAAAGTGCAAAAATAATTTGGACGAGGATGGGATTCGAACCCTCGACCATCAACTTACACTCCCGTCGCTCTCCCAGTTGCGCCATTTGGACATAAAAACGTCGAAACAAACTTTTCTTGCAAACTTTCGTGCGCCGTGACTTTATGTAATCTCGTCATAATGTATAGTTTATCCAGGGAATCAAAAAATGCTAGAAATGCTTGGGTTACCAATACTTAAAAATTGGACACGCATTTTTCTTGTGTGTTAATAAACTTGAGTGAAAACTCTCTTCGAGTCCTTTTTTCTAGCCTAATACAAAAGGTTTGAACTCAAGCGTGCTCATCCAATTTCAATTGTGGTTGGATGTGTGTTGTTTTTGAACTTGTTATCGGATCATTTTTATTGTTTGTTTGAAGAAAGATTTCATTCGAAATGCAAACAAGGTTTCTTCGAGTTTTACTCTGGTTTGTTTCGCTAGACAGTTCTTCATCATCACAGCGTTTCTTCTCGATGACTGCTGACCGTTGTCCAAGCTCTCTTTTCTTGCAAACACTTATGAATAAGTGCGAAGTGTGCCCCTCTGATTGTTTTTTGTTATTTTTTACAAGTTTTGTTTATTTTTTTATTAGTTTGTTTTTGAGTTTTTGGCCCTGTTTCCTCATAGTTGGTGAGGAACAGGGCGTGTGTATTGAAACGAAGGGATTGACACCATTTGAATTTGATCTGTGTATTGAAACGAAAATTATTTTTAAAAAATCAATTTTCACACCAATTTTTAAAATTTTCACTAAAAAAATATTCGCCATTTTTATATAACTTTATGAGATGAATAAAATGACACCAAAATTATCCAATTTAAACATTGTTTTGGGTTATTAAAACGAAAACCCTGATTCATGTGGTTTTCGTTTCAATAATCCAAAACAATTTTCAAATTGAATAATTTTGGTGTCATTTTGTTCGTCTCATAGAGTTGTATAAAAATGACGAATATTTTTTGTGAAAATTTTAAAAATTGGTGTGAAAATTGATTTTTAAAAAAAATATAATTTTCGTTTCAATACACAGATCAAGTTCAAATGATGTCAATCCTTTCGTTTCGATACATAAACACGCTTTAAACTTCGTTAAAAATCGAAAAATTTGTCAAAAATTGAAAAATTTACGTTTAAAATTTGAAAATTTGTTTGAAATCTGTGTATTACAACGAAAACATGAACGCAGTCAAAATTCGTCCCTGAATCAATAAAAGTTGTGTGTATTGACGCGAAAATTTAAAAAAATTCTCGTTTATCATCGACTTACGAAAACTGTCAAAAAAAAGTTTTGAATTTTCGCGTCAATACACACGGCTTTTATTGATTCAGGGACGAATTTTCACTGCGTGCACGTTTTCGTTGTAATACACAAATTTTCAAAAAAATCGCCAACTTCAAACGCGATTATCTAGGGCAACGATAACGATTCAGAGGTTGCCGTAAAAACAAAAAATGCTCCATTTTTCATGAACTTTCTGAATATATGAAATTATTGAAATTGAACAATGTTTTGGGTTATTGAAACGAAAACCCTGATTCATGATTTAACTTTTTCATAGTGTTTTTTCCGAGTGGACTGGTCAGAAAAAGTCAGAATTGAATTCTAACGCTAGCATAGTGTTCCCTCAATTGCCAAAAATCTCCGGGATACACAAAATCAGCTGATAAAACGTCGTATTTTTTGAGTTTTATGATGCCTGACTTTTCGCTTCAATACATTTCGCCTGATTTCATGTGTGAAGTGCAGAGAAGATTTTCGAGTATCTCTCTCTATAAAAAAATGTTCTTGATTATTACCCTTTCCATGGCTAGCTTTATAACGTTTTTCACAGAGAGATTAAAAAAAAGTGCCGGTTACGTGACAAAATGTGAAGTGGCGCCAAAGCACACATAAGGTCGAGGGTTCAATCCCGCGCAGAGCCATTTCTTTTTGCAGTGAAAATTTTTGCCTAGGGGTATTTTTAGCCCAAACGAATGTGATGTTTTTATTACTCCAAAACCTCCGAAAAATGACTTTTTTCAAATTAAAAAAAATCGTATTTCCTGAGGTTTCGAAGTAATAAAAACATAAAATTCATATTTTTGGGCTAAAAATACTCCTAAGCAAAAATTTTTATCAATTTTGGAATCTGCAAAAAGAAATGGCTCCGCTCAGGATTGAACCCTCGACCTTATGCGTGTAATTGGGGCTATTTCGCACTTTGCCATGTAACCGACACGTTTTTTAAATCTCTCTTTGAAAACCGTTATATATAAAGTGTTGGCTACGTGGCGAATTGTATAAAGAAGCCGACAGTCCGATCTGGAAAGTTAAGCAACGTTGGGCCCGCAGGTTCGATTCCTACAAGTGTCAAACTTTTGCTTTTCAAAAATTTTTTGCTCCTTTTTTGCAAAAAAATTGTTGAAAAGCAAAAGTTTGACTCTCGTGGGAATCGAACCTGCGGGCCCAATGTTGCTTAACTTACCAGATCGGACAAGCGGCTTCCTTATCCACTTTGCCAAGTAGCCGGCATTTTTCGTAAAGCTAGCCATGAAAAGGGTAATATATATTTGTAATCAATCCATTTTTTCTATTTACATTCTGAATCTTCACCACCATTTTTTCTCAATCATTGATTCGTGTTCGCCTGTGGGTTGAAAATTTTCTTCTCCTTCTCGATCGACTTATTCACAGCTTACATATAAGAGATCNAGTTCTAAGTCAAAAAAATCATAAAAAACAGGTCAAAACGACTTGATTGGACATGCCTATAGGAAATTTTATGCGAAAAATCGATTGCGCGCATTCCCGAATTGTGAAAATGCTTCCTTGACCCTGATTCAGGGAAGGTGGTGGGTGTATTGAAGCGAAAATCAAACATTTCGGATTTTTATGAGAAAACCGTCGATTTTTAGGTTTTACTAGGCGGGGAATCGATTGTAGCATTTCCATGCTAGCGTTTCCAAGGAAGCGTTTCCATGCTTCGGGAATGTGTGCAATCGATTCCTCGCCTAGAAAAACCCCAGAATCGACGGTTTTTTCATAAAAATCCGAAATGTTTGATTTTCGCTTCAATACACCCACCACCTTCCCTGAATCAGGGTCAAGGAAGCGTTTTCACGCTTCGGGAATGCGCGCAATCGATTTTTCGCATAAAATTTCCTATAGGCATGTCCAATCAAGTCGTTTTGACCTGTTTTTTATGATTTTTTTGACTTAGAACTTGAAAGTACGCTTTTTGGTCATTTTCCCTTTATAATCCATGTACGTTAGGTAGCTTTTTCCAAGCCTAATTTTTCAAGGGAAAAAGCTTTTTTGATGCGGTTTTTTTTCACTATAGATTTTGTAATAGCAGAGATTTCGATTCTAAACCGTTTTTGGAGCGACTTTACTATGATTTATATGAGTTGTGAAAATGAGCGGCCATCCCTACTATAATGTACCCTTAGTGAAAATTAAAGGGCTTGGGGCTATAACAGGCGGTCACTTTTTTTCATCATTTTTACGGGATATAATAAAGCAAATACCCAAATATTATTTCTCAAAACGGGAAAAAATGGGCTTCTAAATTCTTAGAGATATGCCCAAATTACCAGAATTTTTCATTTTGGTCAATTCTGACAAAAATTCAAAATCTCAATGAAAAATAGAGAAAAATAGGAAATGGCGTGATAAAAATATGTACTATGGTTTCCTCGACTTAAGAATTTAAAAAATAATACTTAAGGATTTAAAAAGTCCGGTAGAAGTTGTAAAAATTTTCAAAAAAATATAATTTTTCGAAAAAATCACGTTTTTTGAGTCATCTCAAATATTGGTTCTGAAAACCTCTATATTTGATGTTTCAGCTCAAAAGGAATATGCTAATAAACTTGCCTCGTTATGCCCTTGAAAAAAAGCATAAAACTCAAAAAACCATCATGTACGATTTTTTTAGTCAAAATCGTGTACGGTCCCTTCTATAGGGGGTGGCCATCCCTATGTAATCAATCCATTTTTTCTATTTACATTCTGAATCTTCACCACCATTTTTTCTCAATCATTGATTCGTGTTCGCCTGTGGGTTGAAAATTTTCTTCTCCTTCTCGATCGACTTATTCACAGCTTACATATAAGGACGACTGTAAACAAACGACTTTTGGCTACAATACATAGTCTCTCTTTATGATGTGTGTGTGAGTTTTGCGCAAAGAAGTAGAAGAAGAAACAGATAGCTTTCAGCTGCTTTTCGCGCACTTGTCATCGGAGCTTTAAGCCATATCTAGAGCTTTTTTCGTCGTCCTCCAGAAGCCTAGAGAGACATAGACAGTCGGAATGGAAGAAGATTTTCGAATTTGAGGTGACAAGTGTTGAAGGTAGAGAGCAATGAAGGAAAATCTTGGATTTCGGTTGTCGATTTTGACAACCACGGTGATAGTTCCAAAAACGTCTCTTCAAAATGGCGTGAATTTGGATGAGAGATATACTTTTTATTAATTCTTGTAGGATTTTTTGTCAATTTTTTGTAAAAAATTTTTTTTAATTCTCAAAAATGGTCACCCTCGGGGATCGAACTGGCGGGGCCCAATGTTACTTAACTTGCCAGATCGGACGGAATCGCTTCTTATTAACTTTTAAGAAAGTTTTCTGGATGGGCTTTATCAGGTCTAGTAGTAAATCGACGGTTTATCTTGTTAGGGAAAACCGTTTTCGATGAAATTTTTTTCAGGTGATGGTAAAAAGAGTACGCAGGAAGAGGATGGTGGAGTTAACTTTTTGAATAGAGCATGTTTTCGTGTCGATAATCAACTTTTTTCAACACTGGGCATGTTGGAAATGAAAAAAAATCGTCATATCTCCCCTAATTCAGCGCAGATTCGACTGATTCCACTTCTACGGGGGTTTCCAACACGGAGAATCGATTCCTGGACGAAAGAAGTTGTATTTATTACCAGTACTACGGAGCTCGGCCTTGCTCCTAGTATATGTGTTTCTAATTTTTTTGGCAGGGGCAAAATCATTCGGTTCACACGTGGGCTGCGAGGTGTCGTGACGACAGGGCAGGGTCGGAGGGTTGTGCCGACGAGTCAAGGGAGGTCGTGCCGAGGGGTCGAGAGGGTTGCGCCGGGGGGGGGGGGGGGGAGAGGAAAGAGGGTCGTGCCGGTGAAAGGGGGCAACAAGAATTTATTGGACGACAGACCAGAGTTGTGGGGCTGTGCTGGGAGCCAAGAGGGTTGTGCATTAAAAAAATTACGACAGACCACGCGCCCACGTGTGATTCGGTTTCTGTTAGGAATCGAACCTGCAAGCAATTTATATAAGCCGAGCGACTTAGCCACTCGGCTATGAGGGTAACTTCTTACATTGCATTATAATCTTACGTTAAAACATGATATAGGGCTAAAAAATTTTCCTTGAAGGGTACCCCCATGACTTTGGTGTCATTTTTCTTCTCTCATCGAGCCCTATCGATTGGTATAGGCCGTGACGGAATTGGACTTAAGGTGACGGAGATAGCACAAACAGACAGACACACATAGCACGTTTAATGTAGTAAGATATATTTCCAATTTTTCTTATTTTTTATCTAAAAAATCGCCAAATTCCAACATGATTTTTACTCACAATTGAACTCATTTTCAAGCGCGTCAACTTTTTTCTCTCTTCTTGTTATGTGTCATTTTGTTTACCCTGATTGTTATAAAACGATGTGTGTCCACTCTCTAGAAAACTTAAGAAAACATGTTCCCCTAAAAGAGAGAAGTTTGACCAGTTTCTCTCGCGAGTTCGTCACCATCTTTTGACAAGAGAAGCAAATCCTCGCATGATACCACTTTGGGGTAGCTGATAGCTGTACTTTTGTGAAATGAAAAAAATTCCTTACTCGATATTTAACTTATTGCAATATTTTATTACGATATATGGATTGACGATACTACCTGTACCACATCATCATGCCAGGAAGGTGAAAAATGTTTATGATTGTAAGTTTTTTTGTAGTTATAATATTTTTCAACGTTTTTCATCTTTCTGAAAAATATCGGCTACTTAGCGAAGTGGATAAGAAAGCCGCTCGTCCGATCTGACAAGTTAAACAACGTTGGGCCCACAGGTTCGATCCCGATAGGGCAAAAATTTTGATCTACAAAAACCTTTCTTACAAACAATGGAGCAAAAATTTTTTACGAACCTGCGGGCCCAACGTTGCTTAGCTTGCCAGATCGGACGAGCGGCTTCATTATCCACTTCGCCAAGTAGCCGAAATTTTTCGTAAAGCTAGCCATGATAAACGTTATAGCACAGAGTGTGCCTTAAAAAAATTGAAAAAATCGAAAAAAATTGAAAAAAAATGAAAATTGAAACAATTTTTTTGAAAGCTACACCCGTGATTTTGGTGTCAATCGTCTTTTTTCATCGTCCCCTACAATATTTGTTTTCGCGCTCCGAGTTGAAATCTAACGTTCTCGAGATCGTCTGCACACATACATGCAGACTTTACACGTTTAATGTAGTACATGGTGCTTCAAAAAACCGCCATTTAGTCATTTTTGGCGAAAATTTTTCAAAAATTTTTTCCTCAAAATGACTCATTCGGGGTATTTTTATGCAAGAAATCGATTGCGAGCATCGAAACCCTTGGAAACGCCTCCCAGACCAAGAAATACCCAATTTTCATATTTTCAAGTAGGAATTCCTACTGAAAAAATACGAAAATTGGATATTTCATGATCTGGGAAGCGTTTTCAGGGGTTTTCGATGCGCACAATCGATTTCTCGCATAAAAATACCCCCAATAAGTCGTTTTGGAGAAAAAAAATTTTGGAAAAATTTTGCCAAAAATGACCAAATGATGATTTTCTTTGGAACACCTTGTTGGATAATGATAATTTTTAGCATTTTCCGACCACTTTCTCTTGCCACAAGACTTCGACCTTGCCCAAAAATTACCGGGTAACTTTTTCTTATATTCCCCCTTATAAGAAAGTTTAAAAAAAATTAAATTTTTTAGTGAAAAGACCAACTCCTGCCGAATTAGATGCCATACAAAACAATAGGTTATTTGAAGGAGACATTCTTGGTATACCATTAGATGAAGAATTGCAATATAGGCAGCGGCTCAAGGACTCACCTCTTGATGATTCTGATGAGATTTTTCGAAAGCCTGTATTTTTGTTGTCATTTTAAAAATTGTATAATATTGAAGGAATTTTAGTATCATAGCTCATTGAATTTGGTCACTTATCCGGATAAATTATGGACGGATGGAAGAGTTCCGTATATGTTGGAAGAAGGGATGACTAATGCGTAAGAATTGAAAACTTCCCTGACCCTGATTCAGGGAAATAGATGTGTGTATTGAAGCGAAAATCGAAAAATTTTGAAATTTCTCCCTCAAAATCATATGTCTGGGGATAATTTCATGCAAGGAGTCGATTGCGCGCATTCCTGAACCTTGAACATGCTTCCCTGATCCTGATTCAGGGAAAGAGATATGTATATTGAAGAGAAAATCGAACATGTACTAATTTCCATGAATCAGAGAAGCATTTTCAAACTTCGGAAATGCGCGCAATCGATTCTCCGCATAAAATTACCCTTCAGGAAGATGATTTTGAGGCAGGAAACTCAAAAATTTTCAATTTTCGCTTCAATACAGGGGGCGAAAAATAGGTGATAGCACCCAAAATTCACCCATCCATCACCCATTGGGTGGCATCACCAACATCACCCACTGGGTGATGATTAGGTCATTGGGTGATACCACCCAGTGGGTGATGGGTGATTGTGGGTGATTCACCCATAGCTGATGGGTGATTGTGGGTCATCCACCTTGGGTGATGGGTGGGTTACGGGTGATGGCATCTTTTCACCCCCTGCTTCAATACAAACACTCATTTCCCTGAATCAGGGAAGCGTTTGCTTCAAAAATAAAATCGAAAAAATTGAGTATAATTATAAACGCTTTTAGCCAATTTTTTTCGATTTTTTTCAAATTTTTTCAATTCTTTTCAAATTTTTTTCAATTTTTTCGATTTTTTCAATTTTTAGCCAAAGAGCGGCGATTGCCCAAGCTTTGGACGAATACAAAGAAAAAACTTGTATCCGTTTTGTGCCCAGACAAGACTCCGACTACGACTATATTTACATCAAACGGAATGTCGCCTTCGGCTGCTCCTCATATGTCGGCCGAGCCGGTGGAAACCAAACAGTTTCTCTAGAAATTGGCAAATGCTTCACAAAAGGCATTATAGCACACGAACTCATGCACTCCCTTGGGTTTTTCCACGAACATTCAAGAACTGATCGTGACGATTTTGTTATTATTGATGAGGAAAATATTCGACCAGGTGAAAAAATTTTTAACTAGTTTTTTATGTGGCTATGTAAAGAATTTTAGGGATGCTGCGAAATTTCGAAAAATATCCCAAAAAAATCATTGATCCATTAGATATGCCATATGATTATGAATCAGTCATGCATTATCATAAATTGGCTTTTTCGAAAAATGGCAAGCCGACGATTGTGCCGAGGGATTCGAATGCGGAGATTGGGCAGAGGTTATTCAAAATTTTTTATTTTCCATAAAAAATTGTTTTACCCCTAGAGGGGTATCACTTTTCACTTCAATACACAGACCTTCCCTGAATCAGGGAAGTGTTTTTGCTTCGAAAATGTCAAATTCGGATTCCCGCATGTTTTTACCACTAGAGGGGTCATTTCCAGGAAAAATTTTTGACGAATTTTTCAATTTTTATGAATTTTTCGATTTTTGACGAATTTTTAATTTTTCAACGCAGCGTCATGACGTAGTGCCATGACACTGATACTAGCATGTGTAAACACCCTATAACCAGGAGTTTTAGGCCATGTACCGGGCGTATTTCAATTTAAAACACAGAAGGTTTTCGTGTATAAAAAATTTTATACTAAAATTATTTGATTCTCATCAAAATTTTTCAATTTTTCTTTTTCAAAATTTTCCTTTACACAAATAATCTTTTGTAGGTATCGTCTGAGCAAAATCGATGCAGATAAGGTCAACAAGGTGACCCAAATTTGCGTAAATTTTTTTGCTAATGCTTAAAATTTAGCTCTATAAATGCAAATCTCCATCACCGGAAACAACAGCGCCTCCTGAACCAGGAGAAGAAACTACTACAACCCCCAAACAAACCAAAAATAAAACTACTAAAACAACAACCACAACGTCGACAACAAAAGCTCCAACGAGCACAACGACGAGAAGGCCAACATCAGGTCGATGGATAACCGGAGATCGTTGGAAGATCAAGTTTACCACAACTACGACGAAGAAGCCGAAGTTTACATTGGCTCTAAAGACAACGACGGTCTCGACAACGACTGTTGAGACCACGACCAAGAAAAAGAAGCTAGAAAGTAAGAATTGGCAGGGTATACATAAGAAATTGGATTTTTACCAGGACCCATGGCTCTTCGGGATCCATGGATAAGTGATAACGTTATCATTCCATGTGATAATGTTATCATATTATCACATGATAACGTTGGGCTTAGGCTTGGGCTTAGGCTAAGGCTAAGACTTGGGCTTAGACTTAAGCTTAGACTAAGGCTAAAGCTAGGGCTTAGACTTGAGCTTAGGCTTGGGCTTAGGCTTGGGCTTAGGCTAAGGTTAGCCCTTCCCGGGGTCCGGAATCTCCCCGGGATCCAAATGGATCCAGGTTACCATACCCATTTTCAAAGACTGGATGGATAGCCCACCTAAATTTTCTGTGTTAGTATGAGAAGGGATGAATCAAAATTGTTAAAACTTCTTTAGAATGTGAAAACTTGAACGCCCATTGTGAAATGTGGGAACAACTTGGCCATTGCCAGCATTCGGCCAAATACATGAATCATTATTGTCGAAAATCTTGTGGTCTTTGCTCAACTGAACCCAATGGAGGTCATTTTTTTAATTACTACACAATAGGGGAAGGGACACTTACGTGAAACTTTTTTCGAAATTTTTTTCTGGAAATGATCCCCCTAGGGGTAAAAACATGTGGGGAATCCGAATTCGACATTTTCGAAACGAAAAACGCTTTCTTGATTCAGGGAAGGCGTATTGTGTATTGAAGCAAAAAGTCGCAAAAATGAGATTTTTGCCTAAAAACGAATTTTCGCGTCGATATACAGCTTTTCGAAAAAAATTTTCACGTGGGTACTCCCTATTGTGTAGTAGTTCCAAAATTTTCAATAATTTTAAACAAAAAATTTTTTAGAAGTGATAGAAAAACCGAAAGAGACGAAAAAGCAATGTGTTGACAAAAATCTATTCTGTGGATATTGGGCAAGAATTGGGGAGTGTAGAAGCGAATCGAAATTTATGAAAATTTTCTGTCGGAAATCCTGTGGAAAATGTGAAGATTGAAAACAAATGAAAAAATTTTGAAAAATTTGACACGAAAGTTATCGCGGCATCTCTTCTCTTTTGTTCTTCATTTTTGCGATTTTAACCAGTTCCGTCGGAAAAAAAGTTGCCACAATTTGTATATATTCGGAAAATTCATGAAAAATGGAGAATTTTTTGTTTTTATGGCACCCTCTGAATCGTTGTAGTTTTTGAGATAATTGAGTGTGAAGTTTTGTCTGTGTATTACAACGAAAAAATTTGTTTAAAATTCCTGATTCAATCAAAAGTTGTTTATTGACACGAAAATAATTTGAATTTCTTGAGCATTTAGGAAAAAGTAAATATAGCACTTTTCTCAGCCCAATAAGACGAATAAATGATACAAAAAGTATTCAATTTGATAATCATTTTGGGTTATTGAAACGAAAACCCTGATTCAGGGTTTTCGTTTCAATAATTCAAAATGATTTTCAAATCGAATAATTTTGGTGTCATTTTATTCGTCTCATTGACAAGGGGACATCACAAGTGGACTCGCTCCATTCAGAAAGTCATAGTGTGCGATGTAATCCTCATTGATAGAGAAATTTTTTTAAATAGGTGTTTTCGTAACTGCTGAAGAACTTTTTTCGGCTACGACGTTCTGAAGCCGGTAGGTTTTTTATGATAAAATACCCCCATGAAGCAGCTTATGACCAAGATAAGTTATTATAGAAGAGTCAAAATCACTTCGAAAGTTTTTTATAAGATAGATCTAATTGAGATCTAACTTTTTTGTCTTGACCACATTTTAAGAAAACCCTTTTTTGTTCAATAACTAACACTAATTAGCATCTAGACTCAAAAAACAATACATACAGGTTGTTTTATACACTTTCTTGAGTGTTCAAAGGTTGCCTTAAATCTTCGAGCGCGCTCCAAGTTGAATTCATTTAGTGAAATTAGTGTATGGGAAAGTTTTTAAAAGTCATTTCGAGTCAAAATTCGAGGAGCAAAAAATTCGAAACCATGTCCGAAGCTCAATACCATCGATTTTACGTGTATTTTTTGAATTTTCTAACCTCTCTAAAACACCCTAGATAATTTTTTTCGGCCAAAATTTCTTTCTGGCAGATGTATTTCACTATGGAGAACATTTCTAGCTTGGTTTC
>OZJO01001965.1:0-13058 GCA_900406225.1 Acrobeloides nanus | reverse complement strand
GTCTTAAATATTTATGAAAAACAAATAAGTAAAAGCAAATAAAAAATAGGTTATCTGCTCCCGTTAAAATTTCCTAACTCTTCTGAATTTTATTGTGAAGGACTTTTTTAAATATTGGAAGTTACTCATTGAGTAGTGCCATAAGCAGAAAAATTTTTAGGGGGCAATGGCGATGAAAACGCAACAATGCTCCAAAAAATATAATCTTTGTTGAAAAATGGACAATTTTGATGAAAAAGTAGAAAAAGTTATTAAAAATAAAAATTTTAAAAATATGAAAAATTTTACAAAATTACAAAATATGAAACTTTTTTTGACAAAACGAATTGCGTTTCCAATTTTCCGCTGCTGTAACTTTTTTGCGTTTCCAATTTTGCTAGAGCCATGTGTAGGGCGCCTACATATGTTAGCGTCAGTTTCATGATGCTGCGCCAAAAGTTGAAACACCATAACTTTTTTTCTGAAAGAATTCCGAAAACTTTTCCTTTGAGACCCCCCCCCCCCCCNGCATTTTTTATTTTTACGGCATGTTCTGAATCGTTGTAGTTTCGAGATAATTGCGTTTGAAATGTTACAAGATCTTCTTTGTAATACACAAACTTTTTTGAATTTTTTGCGGAAAAATCGATTTTTGTATCGATTTTTTAAATTTTCATAAAATGAACATTGTAGCAATTTTTATAGCTAAATGAGACAAACAAAATGACACCAAAATTATCCAATTTGAGCATTGTTTTGGGTTATTGAAACGAAAACCCTGATTCATGTTTTCGTTTCAATAATCCAAAACAATTTTCAAATTGGATAATTTTGGTGTCATTTTGTTCTTCTCATTTAGCTAAAATTAATTGCTACAATGTTCATTTTAATAAAAATTTAAAAAATTGATGCAAAAATCGATTCTTCCGTAAAAAATTCAAAAAAGTTTGTGTATTACAACGAAGAGCTTGTACACAAATTCAAATTTCAAATGCAATTATCTCGAAAACTACAACGATTCGGAACATGCTGTAAAAGCAAAAAATGCTCCATTTTTCATGATCTTTCCGAATATATCATTTTTTCATATGATTGTAACTGACTGTACTGGTCCTGTAAGGTGACGGAGATAGCAAAAACAGAAACACTTAGCGCGTTTAATATGTTAGGATGTAGTAGGATTTAAATTGTTTTTTTCTCTCAAAAGTTTAACATTTCAGAGTGTAAAAGTATTTCCAACTATTATTAAATCTCTTTCGATGATGTAATAGTCATGTGTCGACCAATTAATGCTTGGAACAAACAAAAGTTTATTTGATTGACAGGCGAGCAAAATGGATGCCGTGATCATCATTCTCTTGTATATTTTTTCTATTGATTGAAAACTCGCTTTCATACTCGAAAATTTCTATTTTTACATATTGGTAAACTTAATTTAATAACATATAAGCTATTAAGCTTTTATATTCGAATGTTATAGGGCATTTCCAACAAGAAAAAAGTTCATCATACATGGTGCATTAGCAAGCATAACATTTTCACTTTGATATTACAAAAAAACTTAAAATTTTGGAGGATATGTAATTTTTGGTGAAATACATACCTGGACAAAAGGGGTCCTATTTTTGAAAAATTTACGGGGATATAGGGGCAAATCCGTAAATTTTACGAGGAGTCCATTTCTGGACCCCTGCCCAGGTATGATGCAATATCACTATGTTAATTCCTATTTTACAATAAAAATTTTATATTTGAGTTGTATAGTCCATTTCAGCTGAAATCCGAAAATAGTTGAGACACCATAGCGCAGTGGATAAGGAATCCGCCCGTCCAATCTAGCAAGTTAAGCATCGTTGAGACAGCCAAGTTCTATCCCCGGTAGGTAAAACTTTTGATTTTCAAAAAAAATTTTGGAGCTAGTCCGGATGGTGTGACCAAGTGACGTTCAAAAAAATTTTCCGATTTTCTTCTAAAAATCGACTTTTTAGGGTAATTTCTAGGAGAAAAATCGATTGCGCGCATTTTCGGAGCATGAAAAATTAAGCTTGACCCTGAAAATCAGGGTAGAACTGCGTTTCAAGCTTCGGGAATGCGCGCAATCGATTCTTCGCATGAAATTACCTCCAGAAATATGATTTTAGGGGAAACTTTCAAAATTTTTCGATTTTCTCTTCAATACAAACATTTATTTTCCTGAATCAGGGCCGAGGAAGCATTTTCACGCTTCAGGAATGCGTGCAATCGATTTTTCGCCTAGAAATTACCCTAAAAAGTCCGTTTTTAGAAGAAAATGGAAAAATTTTTTTGAACGTCACTTGGCCCTCCCCCAGCCGGACTAGCTCCAAAATTTTTGATTTTTATGGAGAGAAAATTTTTACCCAATTTTTGCAAAAATTTTTTTTTGAAAATCAAAAGTCTTGCCCACTGGGGATCAACCGACAGATACAGCTTTGCTTAACTTGTCATATCGGATGGAGGCTTCCTTATTCACTGCACTATGGTGTCTCAACTTTTTTCGAACTCTAGTTGAAATGGACTATAACATACCATACTTCCTCTAATAGAGAGACCGGTTCTAATTTTCAAATTCTCAATTTTTTTCAAAAATTTTTTCTGAAATTTTTTTCAAAAATGACTCTATTAAGGCTAATTTTATGCGTGAAATCGATTGTGCGCATTCCCAAAGCTTGAAAACGCTTCCCTGATCCTGAATCAAATAAAAATTGATGTATTATAGCAAAAATTGGTCATCGCTTCAATAAACACAGCCCGATTCACTGAATCAGGATCAAGAAAGCGTTTTCAAGTTTCGGGAATGCGCGCAATCGATTCTCCGCATAAATTTACCGCCAGAAAGTTATTTTCAGGCAGAAAATCTTAAACTTTTCGATTTTCGCTTCAATACACACACTACGATTCCCTGATTCAAGGTCAGGGAGGTGTTTTCAAGCGTTGGAAATACGCGCAATCGATTCCCCGCATAAAATTAGCCCTAATAGGGTCATTTGTGAAAAAAATTTTTGGGTAGAAAAAACATGAAAAAATCGCCCAAATTCCGGTTTTTTATACATTTTATTTTTTTATACACCCTGTACAATTTTTTATATTTCAAAACCAATTTTTTAATTTAATAAACAAATATCATAAATTTGCAAATGCTTAAAAGTTTAAAGGAGCAGTCCACTCGGAAAAAACACTATGAAAAAATTATATATTTGGAAAGTTCATGAAAGATGGAGCATTTTTTTGTTTTTACGGCATGTTCTGAATCGTTGTAGTTTTCGAGCGAATTGCGTTTGAAGTTGGCGATTTTTGAGAGAATCTGTGTATTACAACGAAAAATGAACGAAGAGAAAATTCGTCCCTGAATCAATAAAAGTTGTGTATTTACACGAAAATTTAAAAACATTTTTCATTTTCATCGACTTACAATAACGGTGTAGATAAGAACGGGATGGAACGATCGTTCAAACAACACATGAACGGGATGACAAGAAAGGACAATTGTGCTGTAATTCCTTTCATCGTCCCGTTTTTGTGTCCCGTTCTTGTTCGTCCCATTAATTCGCTACGTGCATGAAAACTGCACAAAAATTTTAAATTTTCCCGTCAATACACAACTCTTATTGATTCAGGAGCGAATTTTCACTGCGTTCATGTTTTTGTTGTAATACACAGATTTCAGAAATCGCCAACTTCAAACGCGATTATCTCGGCAACGATAACGTTTTAGAGGTTACAGTAAAACAAAAAATGCTTCATTTTTCATGAACTTCCCGAATATATAACTTTTGCACAGTGTTTTTCCGAGTGGACTGATCCTTTAAATTTAAAATTTAGAATCCATATAAAGACTAGATCGATTATCATTAAAGCCAATAATATTAGCTAACCAACCCGGGAGTACTGAATGAGCTCTATTTTTGGAATGGAGCTTATATGATGGCCATTTGGGCTGAAGACGAAATAATTCACGCATGCTCTAAAAAAATTAAGATTTTCGAATTTTCTATTAGTGCAGGGATCTGGCCCCCTAGTTCTGCCCGTATCCCCAGGACCCTATATAAAAAAACAAGATTTCAAGGACCAGTCTGGTCGGAAAAAAGTTGCCATTTTTGTCGACTTTCGGAAAGTTCATAAAAGAGCATTTTTTGTTTTTACGGCATAGTCTGAATCGCTTTTGTTACCGAGATGATTGCATGTGAAGTTTGGCAATTTGCATTTCTGTGTATTATAACGAAATTTTTTTATGAACTTTCCGAATATCAACAAAAATGGCAACTTTTTTCCGACCTTTAAAATCTAACAGCAGATCTATCGGGAATCAATATCAAAATTGGGCTAGCATTGGGGTCCGGTCTAGCTCTGGGGCCCAAGGGACGTCCTTGGATCCCAGGCTCCAGCATGTGGGCCAGGACCAGGGCTTTCCCATTTTCGACCCTTGGGCTAGTATCAATTTTGAATAAGAAAGCTCGGAGCTACTACACAATAGGGGAAGATACCCAATTGAAAAAATTGTCAACAATTTTTTCTGGAAATGACCCCTTTAGGGGTAAAAACATGCGGGAAATCTGAATTTAACATTTTCTAAGCAAAAAACGCTTCCCTGATCCAGGGAAGGCCTGCGTATTGAAGCGAAAAGTAGTAAAAATCGCATTTTTGCGACTTTTCGCTTAAATGCACAGGCCTTCCCTGGATCAGGGAAGCTTTTTTTCGCTTTGAAAATGTCAAATTCGGATTCTCCATATGTTTTTATCCTTAGAGGGGTCATTTCTAAAAAAATTTTTTGAAAAGTTTTGCACGTAGGTGGTCCCCTAGTGTGTGTAGTAGCTCCGAAAGTTCTATTTTCCTGCAATTTGGTCTAGCTTTTTAATCTTACTTTTCCTTCTTTTTTAAACTTATGAACTTTAAACCAAATCAGTATAGGTATTGCCACTAATGGTAGCAACGATAAAACCCATCCAATCGTATAAGCATATGTTGGGTAAGAGTATTTTCTATCATCTTTTCCATAAGTCATTTGTTTTGTGAATGTTGACATAATGGTAACGATTAGAATAGCCTTAAAAACACAAAAAAAAATTAAATGTTTGGATTTATTTTTTACAGTAGCGAAAATAGGTGATACTGTTAGCCATACTATTTTTATATACCATCCGGAGGGACCAAAAAGTTTGCCTAATAGGTTTTTAGGTTGACCAAACATCATGCGGATGTCGTCTATATAGTTTGCACATCCTAAAATGAATAGTTATTACATGGTGCGCAAAAAAACAGAAAAGGGCATGGCATACATTATCAATGGGGGGGGGGGACTGTCCCCCCTCCTCATGTAGCTAGCATCGAGCCAAAAATTAAGATTCATATAGCCTCGGAGTTTCAAAACTCAAAGCTATATAGCCGAGCTAAAAACTTTTTTTTGGTCGACAACATATAGCCCCGAGGTAGCTTGTCCCCTTCCCTCCTTGTTCATGTATGGAGCATGTCATGGGTCAAAATTTATAATAAATGTCGCCAATCGATTCAGCTCATCAAGTGCTTTAAAACGAGTACCATATCATGGAGATTTGGGGTTTTTCCATGGCTGACAATTTGTGAGTGGATAAAGTGACTGATTTGCATTTTAAAGGCGCGTGTTTGAATCCCGGCTCGAATTTAAAGTTGTCCAATTTTTATGAAATTTGGAGAACCTTAAATTCGGACGGAGATTCGAATCCTATGAGTAAAGTCCGAGCACGTTAGCCACTCGGTCATGAGGAAAACCCCAACCCCCATGATATGGTACTCGTTTTGAAGCTTTTAGCAAGCTGGATCTATTGGCAACATTTATTTTTAATTTTTACCCATGCCATGTTCTTTTTGGTTTTTTTTCGTGCCATGATTATAGTTTGCTTCAGCTGGAGTGAAAAAAAGTTGGAGCCCATAGCGCAGTGCAAATGATCACTTACGCACTTATAAACAAGAAGGGTTCGATCCCAGGAGGTCTTATCATAAGGCTAGTCTAGGCAAGTTTAGGTTAGGCTTAGGCTTAAACTTAATCTTACGCTTAAGCTTAAGCTAAGGATTAGACTTAAGCTTAAGCTTAGGCTTAGGCTTAAGCGTAGGTTTAGATTTAAGCTTAATTTTAGGCATAGTCAAGGCCTAGGTTTAGGCTTATGCTTTGACTTAGGTCTATGTTCAGACTTAGTTTTAGGCTTATTCCTAGGACTATGCAAGGTCTAGTCATTGCCTAGGCTTGGGCTTAGGCTTATCCCTAGGCCTAGGTTTAAACTCCTGAACTGGACTTATTTTTAATGAACTGAGATTTCTGTTCTGTTATTGTTTGGTCTTGTTGCATCATATTGAATCTGATCAGACCGAGTCGGGACAGGTCAAGAAACAAGAAGAAGGTCAATCCTACTCTTTCTCTTCCTTACCATAAACAAATACAACCAACGTTATTTCAAGTAATAACAAAATGATTAGCCCTAAACTTGCACTATATTCATCAAAAACATTGAAGTAAAAAATTCCCGCCTAAAAATTGTTCTCTTTACTTCCCAAGATTTGCATATTAATCCTACTTTTGTGGTCATTATAATCCCAACTAAAAACGACACAAAACATGTTGTAAACACCAACAAGCCTTCGTATTTTTTCAAACTTGGAAATTGATCTCGTAATGATGTACAAATGACTTCAACAAGGCCAAATTGGCTGTCAACACCGAGTAGCCAGAGCATGACGAAGAAAAGTAGTGCCCATAGCCAGGGAACTGGCATATGACTGATAGCTTCGGGATAGGCTATGAAAGCTAGTCCGGTGCCGGATTGGACGACGTCGTTGATCCTGAGATTTAATCGTGTGGCCATGAAGCCGAGAACGTTGAAAACAGCGACGCCGCCTAAAAAGAACAAGGGTGGCTCAAAAAAGTGCACTTTTATGATTTATTGGGGCCCGGAGGAGAGAGGGGAAGGAGGAGGGAAAAAATCAAAATTTTCATGAAAATCGAAAAACTTTAATTCGAAACGGGATTCGAACTTGCGATCTTAAAGTGTAGGGTAGAGTCCTAACCATTTGGGCATGACGGCCTTCCCTGTTCCCCGGGTAACTTTTATGAAATTTTCCCTGACCTGTGACTTACCAAAAATGCTCATAAAACCATCTGCAAAACTAACAAGTATAGCATCCCGAAAGCAGTTATGATTCTTTTTATTAAAACTTGCCAGCGATAACAACCCACCAAAACCGACACCCAGGCTATAACAGTTTTGTGTCACCGCAGATTTCCATGTCTAAACAAGCAAGCACAAAAATGTGTACAAAATCAAATTTTTATATACCTCCCATTTAAATACCACACTAAAATCTGGCTGCAATAAATAAAAATCCAATCCCTTCATATGCCCTTCTAATGTCCAACTCTGGATGAACATGATAGCAATAATGATATATGGAGTAGTGGCAGTGAAGAAAGCTACACGACCAATGATTTTGACACCTTTCCATAAGACTAATGCAGTTGTTATCCAAGCAATGACTAGTGCAATTGTGACTTTAAGGTTGATTCCGCCCAAATCGTTCATGTCTGCGGATTTTTCTAGGATATAATTTCTAAACAATTGATTTAGAAATTTTGGTAAAAAATCGCGCGGGATCGAACCCGCGCCCTATAAGTTAATGCCAAGCGCGTTAGCCACTCGGCCATGGAAAACCTCCAAAACCTATGATATGGTACTCGTTTTGAAGTGCCCGGCGAGCTGAGTCGATTGGGGACATTATTTTTTTAAATACTATTTACCCTGGCTCCCATCTTTTCGGCTTTTTGGTGCGCCATGAATCATTAACGGTGATACTCAAATTTTCACTTTCGACAACTGATTAACACGTCTTGAGCCGGGTCAAATTTTTGTTTATTATGAAAGTAGGTTAGTTACTGATATAATTTAAAAAAAGAAAAAATTCCAAACTTGTTTTTAAAATATCTATGGCCCTATATTCGTGCAATACTACAGGTCGTTTTTTTATATTGCTCCTACATTTCAAAAGCTCGCCAAAAATCGAATTAAAACCCGTTTCCTTCGCCCAATAGCTCAATCGATTGCCCCCGTCACCGGATTTTTTTTAGAAAAAAAATTATTGAAAAAAAATTTTTTTTCGATTTTTTTTTCAATTTTTTCGATTAAAAAATAGTAAAAATTATGGTTTTTTAAAAGAGACACTTTTTTGAATGTTCAACGGTTGCTTTAAACGATTCGAACGTGCTCCAAGTTGAATTTATTTAGTGAGATTAACGCATGGGAAAGTTTTTAAAATTCATTTCGAGACAAAATTCGATTCCTAAAAAAACAAAACCATGTCCGAAGCTCAATACCATCAATTTTACGTGTATTTTTTGAATTTTCTAACCTCTCTAAAACACCCAAGATAATTTTTTTCAACCAAAATTTCTTTCTGGCAAATGTATTTCAATATGGAAAACATTTCTAGCATGGTTTCGAAAAAATCCGAGAAAATTTTTTTCCGATCTCATTTCTTCTACTAACGTTTAAAAATGGCTAAAAAATCGAAGTTTCTCGGATTTTTTCGAAACCATGCTAGAAATGTTTTCCATATTGAAATACATTTGCCAGAAAGAAATTTTGGTTGAAAAAAATTATCTTGGGTGTTTTAGAGAGGTTAGAAAATTCAAAAAATACACGTAAAATTGATGGTATTAAGCTTCGGACATGGTTTTGAATTTTTTAGGAATCGAATTTTGTCTCGAAATGAATTTTAAAAACTTTCCCATGTGTTAATCTCACTAAATAAATTCAACTTGGAGCACGTTCGAATCGTTTAAAGCAACCGTTGAACATTCAAAAAAGTGTCTCTTTTAAAAAACCATAATTTTTACTATTTTTGAGTCGAAAAAATTGAAAAAAAATCGAAAAAAAATTTTTTTCAATAATTTTTTTTCTAAAAAAAATCCGGTGACGGGGGCAATCGATTGAGCTATTGGGCGAAGGAAACGGGTTTTAATTCGATTTTTGGCGAGCTTTTGAAATGTAGGAGCAATATAAAAAAACGACCTGTAGTATTGCACGAATATAGGGCCATAGATATTTTAAAAACAAGTTTGGAATTTTTTTTTAAAATTATATCAGTAACTAACCTATTTTCATAATAAACAAAAATTTGACCCGGCTCTAGACGTGTTAAATATGCGAATTTTGGGGATAGTATTTGTTCATGGTATCAACGATGTTCAATTTGACAAGTATGACAAATCTTACACCATTGATGTAAGATTTGTCATACTTGTAGAAAATTGACACATCAGTGCCAAAATTGACACTTTGGGCATCACTAAGCATGATTTCCCTCGTTATGCTTAGGGACTGTCACGCGTCTTAAGGACCTTCTAGCGTAAAAAACTTTCAGGAAATTTTCTGAAAACCCGTGACGGTCCCATAACTTATGCTCAAACTTTTTTTGCGCTCTGCGCATTTACTCAATTGAGAGAAGTGGTAATCTGGTTTGGGGTGGGGTAGGTGTATATTGTTCAAACGTACTCAAAAAATTCCTCAGCTGGGCTAATTGCACTTAAGACATTAAACGTATCAGTCATGTTTTTATGTGCTATTGAGTCAGTTAGACTATAACATGTTTTGTTGAAATAAAATGCTCCGACTTCGCCTATTTCTTCTTCACAACGTCTATCTTCTAAGATTGATTTACAATCTATAAGGATTCTTGTTTTATAAATTAATAAAAGTTATAAACTTCCTTCATCTAAGAAATCAAAAACTTCTTGAAGGAGGCGTATACTCAGTGATTTAAGAAAGGGGCAAGTCCTCCTAGTGGGCCAAAGTTTAAAGGGGGAACCACTTATATACAAAAATCGGTTTTTACTACAAAAATAAGTTTTTAGCATAGATATAGGGTAAAAGGTATGCGAGAAACAATGAAAAAAATCGACGTTATTTATAATCTTTCGATGGAAGTGCAGGAGGTACATCCATGGGCTCTTCTTCTGTCTAGGCATCTCTGAGATGCCGGATTCTCAGTTCTGCTGGTAACATATATAAGTGATTCCCCCTTCAAAAAACCTCACACATAAGGGCCCCCTTATGTTTTTGGAAAATTCGACCTTTTTTGGGAAGTGTCCCCACCTCCTAGCCGACCCTTCTGCCTACCCCATTGGGTATGCTATGTAAATAAACAGAGGAAGTGCCATAAATCAAAATTTTTAACTTTTCCTTGCATACCTAAGCTTCAAATTAGAAAAAAATTTACATTGTGTATTAAAATCATTTCTACAAGAACTCCACTTATATGATTGACCTGTTATAATCACGTATAAGTAAACTAGAATCCATGCTACGATTATTTGATAGTAAAGCCCAACCTTAAAATAGTAAAAAATTGTAATAAGCATATAACTTACCAACCATGACAATATGGCCATCCCCCATCCAATTCCTTAAAATATAACTTTTTTAAAGCAAAGAGTAATTAAAGGGGGAGTCCAACTTAGGGCCGGGTAGAAAATTTTTAAAACAAGTGACCCTTTAGGGATAATTTTATGCGAGGAATCGATTGCGCACATCGAAAAATTTTGAAAATTTTTTCCGGGGGTCAAACAATGGAAAAAATTGCTTCAAAATTAGGGGTTATAAGTTTTAACCCCAACACCCCGGGAAATTTTTTCAGAATTTTTCGATGCGCGCAATCGATTTCTCGCATAAAATTACCCCTAAAGGGTCGCTTGTTAAAAAAATTTTTTTAAATTTTCTACCCGGCCGTAAGTTGGAGCCCCCTTTAATTATTTTACCCTGAAATACAGGTCTTAATCTGCCATAGATCACACCGGGACCAACGGTTGCAAATTGACCCAAACTCATTTCCAGATATAAAATAGGCAGGCCAAAGAAAAATGAGCAAATCAAATATGGGATTAGAAATGCACCTAAATTGGCATATCGCAAATAAAGATGGAAGCAGTGCACAACGCTGGAAGATACCGAAAAGGTGCAGGCAAGGGTGAAAATTAAAAAAGAACTCCAATCGACTCACGATCGCCGAGCTTCGAAATGAGACCATATCATGGGATTTTGATCTATGGCCAAGTGGCTAACGTGCTTGGCCTTCACTCAAAGAGCGGTTCAATTCCGCGCCCAAAATTCATTTTTTTTATTTCGTTGGAAAAATTCATGAAAAATTTTGCATACCCACATTTTTATGCGAGGAACACGATAGCGCAATTATTTTTCCATGAAAACTTTTGAAAAAATTGATTGATGAACTTTTTTAAACCCCCTTTTACCCTTGACTGCATCTTTTCGTCATTTTCCCGCGTCATGAGTGGCATAGAAGATGTGGGGGGGGGGGAGGATAGTCCTGGTAGATAACCTCCTCGAATGGGCATAAGGCCAGAAAATCCATTTTTCCTTTAAAAAATCAATTTTTATTGAAAAAAGGTAAAAGTCCCCGACTCCTTTCCCCACCCAATACTTGAGACCTACGACACTGATGAAGAGGATGGAACAATATATACCTCCTCCATTTTGATAAGCTAGACTTGGAAACCTCCATATGTTGCCCAGTCCAACCGAATATCCAATACATGCCAACAAAAACTGTATTCCACTACCCCATTTTTGTCGCTCTTCAGATTTAGGATTAGGAATATCGTAATATGCTGGGGATACAGAAGCCATTTATCAATTGCTTATAACGTTTCCCTTCAATTAATAACTAGTTAAAAGATTGTTCAAATAAACTTCAAGTAGAAAGTATTTCTAAAAGATTTTACTGCTAGAAAAACACAAATTAATATGAGCAAACACAAAGTTATACAGATCTGTAGAGGTCGATGTGAAATAATTATACAAACAAGCTTAACTTGTAAACAGTTTACTTTTTCTTTTGGTAAATATAGGAGCAAATAAATATGATAAGAATTCTCAAATATTTAAAAACATTTAAAAATAGTCTTAAATATTTATGAAAAACAAATAAGTCAAAGCAAAATAGGTTATTGATCCAGTTAAAATTTCCTAATTCGTCTGAATTTTATTCTGAAGGACTTTTTTAAATATTGGAAGTTATTCATCGAGTAGTGTCGTAGGCAAAAAAATTTTTAGGGGGACAGTGACGTAGGTAGAAGGGTCGGCTAGGGAGGAACACTTGCCCAAAAAGACCGATTTTCTTAAAAAACATAAGGGAACCCTTATGTGTAGGGCTCTATAGTTCGTTTCCCAGGTAACGTTATAAAAAGTTGGGCATTAATTTAGTTGGTCGTTGATAGCCAGATGATGCAATCTGGCAAGTTAAGCAACGTTGAGCCCGCAGGTTCGATCCCGCTAGGAGAGAATTCTTTTTGCAGCACCCAAAACTGATAACAATTTTTGTCTAGGGGTATTTTTATACGAGGAACACGAATCAGCTGTTATTTTTTTATAAAAAATTGTGAAAAAAATAGAAAGTTTAATTTTTTTAAAATACTTTTATTCATTACAACTGTCGTTAGGTTCTGTTCGACAGATCAGAATCCGTATGAATCCGCATGGAATCCGTATAAAAATCCATATGAGTCGTAACAGGGCGGTGTGATACTTGCGGACGGGACATTTGCGAACGAACTTTTGCGGATAGAGGGAGAGGTACATTTGCGGATTTATTTATCTTTAGCTCCCTGAACTATTTATAAATCCGGGATCTGGATTCTGAATTCGGACTCAGAATCTGAATCCAGATTCAGAATCCGGATTTTGGATTCTGAATCTGGATTCGGATTCTGAATCAGAATCCAAATCAGGGTTCAGAATCCAAATCCGGATTCATAAATAGATCAGGGAGCTAAAGATGAATAAAAATGTTCCCCTTCCATCTACAAAGTCCGTCCGCAAGTATCACCGCCGTAACAGCTGTGTTATGACTATCCACGCGAATCTGCCGCGACCCTAAACACTGAAGTAAAAAATACCAGTCAACGTTTTCATAAGAAATTTCATAAATCCCCAAAATATTTTTTACAGCAAACAATTTTTTAGAAAAATGAGTCAAAAATTATTCCTTTTTTATTTAAATGAATCAATAAGAAAAGAATAAAAAGT
>OZJO01001960.1:0-14650 GCA_900406225.1 Acrobeloides nanus | reverse complement strand
GTACCCAATTTCGACAATGTGATTGAAAATAGAAGAAAAATTTTTTTCAAAAAATTCCTTCACCAACGTATTTCTCGCATCCCAAAACACTAGAAAATACCGTCGTAACAAACAGGTGTTCTATTGTTAATGAGATATCATCATTGTTTTTATACTTATTGATATATATGTTGCGCCCGATCTTGAATTTCGCCCGATTCTGAATCAGGCGCCCGATCTTGAACTAAATCAAATCGGGCGCAACATACAGAGCGTTCATTTTGGTACGCAACATCAATGTTTTTAGTCGCATTGTAAGAAAAAGCTGTTGCCGCTTTCATCTCGAGACCGAACAAAAATTTTCCATGACATATTTTGAAGATAAAGAGTGCTCTAAGGAATTATTTGCTTTCATTCAACATAAATTTGTGGAAATTATTGATTTCGCAAATTATCGCACCAGTTTCATATGGGGGAAAGGATCTGGCGTTTTATTAAGCGTATTCATAAAATTATTTAGCATTAATTCCAGATTATTTCTGATTGTAATTCCTTTTTCAATTTTGCAGCTTTAGAAACTTGAAATTTAGTGCAAAGACACTAGGACCACATCTGAACAAGTACCCCTCCCCCAAAAAATTTTTCGGTGCGCGGTCGACCCAAAAAAGTTAAGAACAAAAAGTCGACATGCATTTCGACCGCTCTTCGCGCGGTCGACCTCCAATTTTCAAATTTTTTGCACAATCGACCGCCAAAATCGCTGTGCAGCTCGCGGTCGACATCGAATGTCGCTCGGTTGAACGTCTTGCGCCGAAAATCGGTGGTCGAATATCGGTTGCGCCGAATGCCGTGTGATCGAACGTCGGTCGTGCAAAATGTCGTTCTGTTCAACGTCGCTTGCGCAGAATGTCGTTCGGTTGATCATCAAAAATTACCCCGGGGTTTGGTGAAGTTTATTTGGGATGCTGAAAAGCTCGGGAAACACGAGAAAATGGCATTTTTTCAAAACAAAATTTTCCCACAACTTTTCTCATGAATCGAAAGTCGCACAATCGATTACTCTTCAAAAATTACCTCAGTGTGTTTAGTGAAGTTTGTTTAGGGTGCTGAAAAGCTCAGGAAACACGAGAAAATGGCATTTTTTCAAAAAAAATTTTCATGAATTGAAAGTGTGCGCAATCGATTCTTCGTCAAGTTTTTTCAACACCTTGTTTATTAATCTTATTAAAATATATTATTTATTTCATTATTAAAATATAAAGATAACATAAAAAAAGTAGGCCGTTCGTCCGGTTTTTCGCTTCAACACTGAAGCATAATTTCATATATCTCAGCCGGGCAATTTTGAGGAAGTTCGAGCCGTTGTCCTTTAGTTACCATTTCTTCTATCTGTTATCGTGATTTACTTGAAATTTTTTTTGTTGATTTAAATCGATATATCGAATGGTTCAAAAAATTAGTTCGAAAATTAATTCGATTTTTATAACTCAAACTAGATGATGGAGAATTTAAATAAATAACTATTTTTGTCTCTCGAATCAAGTTTTCGTTGTAATACACAATCTTTCTTATCCTCAAACGGCTAGTTTGCTATATAAGTTCGAATGGATTTTATTTCTATATTATCTTTAAAATTTTGGTTCGTATTTAAAAAAAGTATCTGTGAAAAGAAAAATCCATAACTGTCTTGATTGATGGAAAATGACTTCTGGGAATTTCACGCAGGGCTGCGTACCGTTTGGTTTTTATACCGGTGTTGTAAGATTTTAGTGGTTTAATTTTTACAAGTTAAGCGATTTCAATTGAGTTTTTGCTCTATAATTTTTGTTTAATTACTAGCTTTAAAATGGTATATAACTTTCATGGTTATGATTAATTCATCACTGAAAAAATTCGATTTTCAGTTTTGGTTGCCTTTTTTCCAATTTGACGATGTGGTTTAAAAAATTGGGTCGTTTAATTTTTTATTTTTAAATAATCCTCAAGCCATTACAAAATTAATGACGTTTTGCTTTTTCCAAGGAAAACTCATCTAAGGAATCAGAAATTGATTTTTTGGTCATAACTCCCTATTTTTGAGACCTCGGAATTTTAAAAATTATTTCGATTTATTCTTTCGGTCAAATATGCTAATTTTTATTCGAGGGTTCTGAACAAGATGATGACAAAATTTTTTCATAAAAAAATTTTCTAGGGGTATTTTTTTAAGGGATACCCTAATTTTTAAGCAATTTTTTATCTCCATACTTTTTGGTTACTTTCAAGTTGTTTTCGATGAAGACACCCATTTTCTTCGAGATTTTTTATTAGCATATGAGAACCAATTATGAGGAAATTTTCAATGCAAATTTCAGCATTTGGCGACTTCGGGGGTTCGCTGTAATTCAAATTAAACAAACATATGAAAAATGCGGCTTTTGACTTGGTATCATTCAAATTGATATATCTGTAGACAATTCCGTTTTCGATGCGGTTTTCCGCCCTTTTTGGGTATTGAATTACGGGGAACACGATCCCGCTTTCGGTTTTTTAATCCGACTCATAGTTTTTTGCCGATGATTTACAAGCAATTTCGGATGGAAAAATTTTTTCTTGGGTTCTGTCGACCAATGTTGAAAATGGTCAAAAAATGGGGTTTGTGGTTACAATTTCTCAATTTCCTCAAAAACTATGATTCGGATTAAAAAACCGAAAGCGGGATCGTGCTCTCCGTAACTCAATACCCAAGAAGAGCGAAAAACCGTATCGAAAACGGATTTGTCTATGCAAATATATCCATTTGAATGTTATCAAGTCAAAAGCCGCATTTTTCATATGTTTGTTTAAGTTTGCATTACAACGAAACCCTGAAGTCACCAAATGCTGAAATTTGCATAAAAAATTTCCCCATAATTGGTTCTCATATGCTAATAAAAATTCTCGAAGAAAATGAATGTCTCCATCGAAAACAACTAATCTGAAAAAACGCTGGATCTTATGCAAAGACATAATAGTAACTAGAAATTATGAAATCAATTAATAAAAACGCATGACATTTTTTATTATCAATTAAATTATCCAGTTTCGATTTTACAAGGCGACTAAATGCTTATCATAGAGCTATTAAGAAAATTCTTTTACGTAAATATAAAATCATGAGAATTACCATTTATTTTTTATTATTCATTAAGACGTTGATACTCTTTGTTTTTTAATCATAAAAATTGTAAAATTTTAAATTTTTAGAGTTTTTCTTGTATGCAAATTAATTAATCACAATGAAATTTATTTATATTCTTACGATATTGCTTGCCTTATTCTTCCAATATTTTGGTAAGTATCGGTCAGCAGAAAAGTTCATAAATTAAATATAGAATACAGGGTGGACTTAAAGTTCCCGATCACTTTAAAATTTTTATAACATACAACATAAAACAATAAAAATTATTCAAAATATCCACTCTTAGCTTTGATACATTTATTTAATCGTTTCGGCAAGTCATCGACAATCTTATTCAACCGATCCAGGGTGATTTCTTTATCTAAGGCCTTTACTAGAGCTCGCTTCAGGATTCAACGAAGTTGGTGTATTGAAATGAAAATCGAAAAAAATCAACTTTTACCGGAAAACCGACTTTCCATAATTAATTGGTAGTATCTAATAATAATTTAACTTTTAGATGCGCACGAATATGTCAGAATGTGCTTCATACAAGAAACTGTTACACATTTTATTGCTAATTATAAATCTGGTTTGTGTACTCATCTCATATTTAACATTGGTTTAACAAGTCACGAAGAAGAAAATCGGTTAGATTGGAACAATTTCTGCCTTTTTTAATTTAATTTAGATTCGACCAAAATTTGCATGCGTTTTCGAATAATAGCAGAGTGCAAAGAAAAGCAAAATTCAGTTTTTCAAAAAATATTTTCAGTATGTTTTGATTCATTAACCATATACACGGCGCAGTAAAGTGTGCAAAAAATGGGGACACATGAAATTCTGTTATAAAACACATTATATCAACTCTAATAACATAGTTTTGAAAGAATAAAGTGGAATGATAACGGTGCTAAAAATTTTGAAAAACTTTCTAAGTCCCGAAAATAACGCGTTTCCTAAATATCTAATTTTATGTTTTTTGTATCTAATTTTTTATAATTAAAAATAGACTAGTACATGAAAATTTGTTATTCATTTTTTTTGACAGTTTGATGACAAAAATGTAGTAAAAATGTATAGAAAAAGATTAATTAAGGCAGTTTTAATAAAACGCAAAAAATTTTTTAGAAAAAATCAATTTTTATCAACCAAAAATAATCACGCAAAAACAAATTGCTTCAGGTGGGAGTCAGACCTGAGCCTTCTATATAGGAAGCGAGAGCAAAACCACCGAGCCAAGCAGACTATTTACGAATTTTTTTAAATTGAATAAGAACTAAGCTACCAAATTTTCAAACGAATTTTGGGTAAGGTGGGGAAAGATCTAGAAATTTTTTTTCATTTGTTAGCATTTTGTCTATATTTTTCGAGATTAACTGGCTCTTGAAGGCTATCGACAATTCCCCCTCCCTCATTCCCATAGGGTTAATCCTCGAACACTCCCTCCAGGCCGATTCACCCTTCCCCCTGTCCGGGACACGAAGCTGACCCCAAGCCCCAGGGCCTATATAGTCGGAAAATTTTTTCGCACAACGCCTCGAAACTTTGGGAAAATCTTCTCAGGAAAGAAAGTTATTGAGACGAAAATTTTATTTGAAAATTTCCGAGAAGCATCAGAAATTACGGTAGTTTTCGTATTAATAACTTTCTTCACTGAGAGATTTTGTTGTGAGCAATTCGCGCGGAAAATTTTTCGACTATACCCAATCCCTGAAATCGATCACTGAACACCCCAAGGCCGATTCGCCCCAGGACCGAGTCCCAAAGATAAGCCCCAGCTCCAGGGCCAATCCTCAATCTCCAGGGCCGATTCCGAGACTCTATCCTAGCAAATTGCAAGGTTTTATGGTGATACCTAGCAGCTCATTGGGGTTATCAATTAAAAATGACGTAAAAAAGGAAACCTAGCATCGCGCACGAAGCGCGCGAAAAAATTTTTGGGGTTGCTATAGGATACCTAGCTTTTTTTGAGTTTTGGGGAGGGTCCTTTCAACACTGCCCAGGGCCAATCCCAAGATAAATTTTTAAAAATTAAGAACTTACTTTTTAGAAATAAAAATTTTAGATACAAACAAACATATTTTTAGTTACAAAAAACATAAAATTAGAAATAAGAAAAAATACTGTCCCTAAGTAAATATAAACAAAACAGATGATTTCATTCGAGCTTTTTGTCAAGTTTTCGAGTATTTTAGTATTATTTATCGGAGAACCCGATAGTGTTATCTAGTGCGTACTGGAGCCTAATAGAGCTTGGCGATCCAGGCAAGAGTCGAACCTAAAATCTTCGGTTCATTATTTTTGGCCAAAATTTTAACTCTCTAAACACTTTCTAAAAGCGCGTGGAATCGCTTCTTAGGCGATAGGCATGTTCTATGTTCAATCTTTTCATCGAAAGTTTTTGTCATGCGAAACTTTGTTTTTCTATTTGTCTGGCCTGATTCGTAAGGGTATTTTAAAAAAGTTGCTATTAAAAATAAAACTAATGTTAATTTTTAAGAGAGTCCTCCTCAAATTCCTCCAAAATATAATACGAATTGGATAAATAAACCATCTGACAACATCATATTTAAAAAAAATAAAGGTAAACTAAATTTTGAATTACAGCCAAATCTCCATTTTACGACCCCCTCCCCCTCGGGGGGGGGGGAGAGTAGTAAAATAGAGGCTTTTCTAATCGGCGGGGAGAGGGGTCGTAAAATAAAAGTTTTTTTTGGAAAATATACGCTTCTTCAATGATCCGGAGCTTTTCTTTTAGATTACGGTTTCTTCTTTGGCATTTTGATTCCACCTTTTCGTTTTATTCGGTTAATTTCAACGCTAAAATATCCCACTCAAAAAGGGCAAAACAAGGAAATCGAAAGAAAGCGTTAATAAAAAGCGATTTTTTCAACGATTTTCAATCGATAAAACATTTCGTTTCAACAATCTTTCGCGAAATTTTATGAAAACGGCGAATCTTATGAAATTTATTGACAATTTTGATAAATTCAAAAAAACTCAAATTTCTCAATCTTTCGGTGAAAAAAGTGTAAAGTGAAAAGTGTAAAGTTTACACTTTACAGTTTTTTAGCGCATTAAATACTTCAACTTTGCACTTTTCATTTTGTGCAATAGGCCCCAAAATTTTTTGACACCAAGATCATGGAAATCGGCTGAAAAAAACTTTTGGTTATCTTTTAGGCATAAGGCCCGAAAATGACCAAAAGATTGTTTTCTGACGATCTCCATGATCTTGGTGTAAAAAAATTTGTCAAAAAATGCTGGATTAAAATCTAAAAAAATTTTGAAAAAATCATTAAGATAAAATTTTAAATCGATTTTTTATGACAAACATACCGTTAAGCCTTATTTTCATGCCAAACAAGTTTTTAGGCCCTTGCCGGCGGTTAAATCACATGATCGACCACAGATTCGAATACAGCTCGACGAGAGGAATCTTTAAAAAAAATTATCGAAAACGAATACGCTTTGACCGAAACATTAAATATTTTCTGAAACGATATAACCTCAAGGAATCGTACTTTTCAATATTTTTGGGCAACAAATCGAAGTTAAAAGCTTTTTCAATCACAAAAACAATCTGTATTTTCGAAATGTCCAACTAACCGGCGCCTATGTATTATGATAATTTTTGAAAGAAAAATAACCTTTATTTTAGGCGACGATTATCAACCCTATAAGTATCCTCAATATATGGATCACAGAGACAAGGCTAAAAAGAAATTTTTGGAGGAACAGGAATTAGAAAAAAAGAAATTAGAAGAAGAGCAAGCTCATTTAAAAGAAAAACAAACTCAAGGAAATGTATTTATGGATTATGATTATAAAGATCAACCGAATAAGATGTTAAGTGATGAAATTTCGATGGAAAAAATTGATTCTGAAACTGTAGATTCTGCAGATTTTTATAAAAAGCACGATCCGAATTATAATGGGAACAATCAGCTTAAATACGAGAAAAAAGACGATTTAGGAGAAATATTAAGTATTATTTAATAACAAGTTTTTCTTTTTTCTTTCATTTAAAACTCGTTTCAATCATTTTCAAATATTTTATTTAGGAAAACTCAAAAAAGTTGTAAAAGTAATCCAGAAAATATCTAAGGAATCTTCGTTTAAAGAAAAAAAAGTAATAAGCTTTCCATTTGATTATCGAAATTATTCTTTAAATGATATTCGTGATTCTTTGTATAAGTTTTTAAACTATTCGGATGCATTATATTTGAACCTTTCTCAAGCCACAACAAAAGAGGATGCAATCAAATATATTGAACTAATCAAGGTGATCAGTTTTATTTGTTAGTTAAACATATAAAAGAGAAATACCGCAAAGTCGAGATCAGCATATTAGTGGCCAGGTTAAGAAAGAAAAAATTTCACAAATTTTCCGAATTTTTCACTTTTTCTAGTTCTTTAATGATGTACAGGGCGTTCAAGATGAATATAGCAACTTTTAAAAAGTCATATCTCCACAATCATAAATCCGATTTTGATGGTCGGTTTTATAGAGGGGATCTGGGAGTTTTTTTAGGAAAAAGTTTTATTAAAAAAGATTTTAAATTCGAGTTTTTAGATCAAAAACACTAAAAAGGGTTAATATTTTAGTGTTTTTGCTCTAAAAACTCGAATTTAAAATCTTTTTCAATAAAATTTTTTCCTAAAAAAACTCCCAGATCCCCTCTATACAACGTGTGATCGACCATCAAAATGGATTTATGGTTATGGAGATATGACTTTTTAAAATTGCTATATTCATCTTGAACGCCCTGTATAACAGAGATATATTTGTAAGCAAACAGAAACTAACAAACAAACAAATAACTTTTGTATTAAAACATGTAAGGATCTTATTTAGGATTTGCGTAAAATAGCTAATGAATCAAAATTAAATGATTTTCAAATTTATATTATCATAGATAATGTTTTACAGATTTATAGAGACAACAACTTAGAGATACCATACGAGTAATGTTTATCTTTATAAAATCCTTTTTTTTATGTATCATCAAGATTGAGTTCATTTTTTCGCGAATTATAAGTTAGGGTAACCTTAGGGGATCCGCATGTCCCCCAGACAAAGGATGACAGAGTTCGCCGAACTCCAGCACGTTTCTGCTGAACCGGTGGAACAACGCTCTAATGTAGGCTTACAGTGCTTCTCAAGCACCGGCGCTTCGGCAAAATCTCGTGACTTCACTCGGGATATAGCAGCTCCGGTTCTTTTGCCAACACCTTAACCACCATGCCACCTGGAGTGTTAGCTTCGAATTTCGCCAAACTCGTAGTCCGGTTTAGCACACCGCAACATATAACATTTCTTGCTTACTTACTAATATTCGAGAAATTGTCATTAAATAAAGATATTTTAGCTTAATCGATTACATTTTATTGGATATTCAGAGGAATGTTCGATTAGAAAAATTCGAAGAAAAACAAAAATATCACAATTATCAACCAAAAAAACAGAATATTCAATCGAAAACGTTGAATCAAACGGAAACAGACTTTGTATGTTTAAGATATTTTAAAATATATATGAGGCATAAGAAACGCCACTTTTGCAATTTTTTAAATAGTTTTTGTATTCGTTTGTTTTCAAAATTGTAAAATATAAAATGTGGAAAATTATTGAATTTTCTATTTATCTTTAACAAATCATCAAAAAAATGCTTAGATGATTTCTCGAAAGTTCGAACTTCCCACGGCACTAGGCGAATTGAGTACGGAATATGAAAATTGGTGCCAAAAGAAACACTCTTGTGCATTTAAAATGGTGTGCAACCTCAAAAAAGGCCCTTTTCGGTCCCTAAGAAGATTGGACATGTTTAACGATTTTTACGTAACTTTTGACGGTTAAATCTATTTTTGGTGATCTAGTGTCATTGGAAAGCTGAGAATGCGGGCTGCAACTTTTATATAGGGTATGTGGGATCATAAGAAGAAAAAGTAATCGAATAATTAATTTTTTTCGCAACTCCCCTAATGTGTCAAAAATTCAAAGAGGCTCTAGAAAAAATTTGTTCCGACGCATTTCTCCGGACGGCCCTAAGAATTATAGTCAACATACCAGCTTTACGATATGCTTGGTACCGGTCCAATTTTCGAAACATCAGGCACTTTTTTTGTGCTCTGAATTATAGAGATCAAAAAACCGATTTTTCCAAAATGACTCCAAATTGGCTAATTTTTTGTACTTGGAGATTTTGGACATGGGAACATGACCCCATTGGAATTTTCAAGCTTTGAATTCATCCGGCATCTTAACTGTGTTGGATATACTACAGGGTGGCCCAAAAAGTGTACTTTCCAACATTCATAAAAAAAATCACGAAAAGTGCACTTTTTGGGCTACCCTGTGTATATCCAACCCAGTTAAGGTGCTGGATGAATTTAAAGCTTGAAAATTCCAATGGGATCGTACCAAGATCATCGAAAATGGATTTAACCGTCAAAAGTTATGTTCAAAATACTAAGAGGGAATCTATACTTCAGTCGCAGTCGCTGCGACTAATGTAAATTAGTCGCCGCGACTAATCACGACTCTCCAGCTACAGTTTAGCATTTGGTTTTTTAAGATCCGCGTATCCTATAGTCCTTTTTTCATCAAAGTTTTTTCTGCTATAAAATTTTTCCAATTGAATCAGGAATTAAAAAAATAGTTGTTTATTGAAACGATTGATCGAGCATTACAATTTTAAATTCTTTAAAGAAAAAGATCTTTTCTCTAAGTTTTTGCTCTTTGATAAGTTCGACAGAAAGTCAGACAAAAAAGAAATTTTTTTATTAGCCTCCATCGCTCAATTGGTAGCATCGTTGACTTTTACCCGGTACGAGCCGGGTTCGAATTCCACATGGGTCGAATACTTTTTGTACAAAATTATAATGAATTTTTTTTGCAACTTTTCACCTCGATATCTCGTGATAGGAAGATTGGTGTATGAAATCATATACATATTCTTAATATACTATTTTTTCCCGATTTTTTGAGATAGGTCTCATAAAAATCTGAGTGTGGCAGAACTAGTGGTTCCCTTGTTAGTGAAAAGACCTTTACCTTCAAAGAATTTAAAATTGTAATGCTCGTTCAATCGTCTCAATAAACAATTACTTTTTTAATTTCTGATTCAATCGGAAAAATTTTATAGAGGAAAAAATCTTTGACGAAAAAAAGGACTATATGGTGATCGTCCCTTGTGAGCAAAAAATTCTAGTCATGTTACAATTCGATGGTTACGGCGAGTTATGTATAGCAAGAAATTGCGAGTGCTTGCTGCGAGTAACTTAGAGTCAAGTGTAGCAAGAGACGCGCGAGCACTTCTGCGAGTAAATTTACTTTACTCGCAGCACTCGCGAGTGAAGTATAAATCCTCTCTCAAACTTTTTTACTTTTGCGCGAACAACTCATATAACTCGAAAATATTTTTGAATAAAAAAATTACATTTTTCATTTTTTTGTTGACATTTTTCATCAATTTTCATCGTTTTTCAAGTATATTTTCGAAAAAATTCATAATTTTTTTATTCAAAAATATTATTTTCGAGTTATATGAGTTGTTCGTGCAAAGGTAACAAAGTTTGAAAAAGTTCGCCTCTGCGACTAGTCGCAATCTCTCGTTCCCCCAAATTTTGAGATTCATGTCGCACGACTAAAACACCATTTCAAATGCGCAAGAGTGTTTCTTTTGGCGCCAATTTTCATATTCCGTACTCAATTCGCCTAGTACCGCGGAAAGTTCGAACTTTCGAGACATCGTCTCTTAATTTGCATTTAAAAATTTTTCACAAAACTCAAAAATTAACGAAAAATGTCTTTTTCCGCACCCTGTATTATTTAAAATTTCTTAGTCGAACAGTATTAGAGAATGGAGTAAAATTTTACCACCAGAGAAAATAGTTATTGAAATCGATGGAAAAAACCAGGTCAGTTTTAGCCTACATAAATTTGAAAAAAAGTTTTATCGAATTTCTAGATTGATATGATCAAAAATTTAAACTTCTCAATAGGTGGAACAGTAGTAAAATGGTCGTCGGGAAATGAAAATTCGATGAATAACAGCTATTCATTAATACAAGCTATTTCGTGTGAATTAGATGACAAACAACTTAAAAATTTTATGATTTGTGCTGAATATTTTTACAACGTGTATGGCAGAAACATAGTTAATTTTCTAATCGGATTAATTGTTACGATGATTTTAATCCTTATTATTTGTATAGTTTGTATAACAAAAGTAAGTTTTTCAATTGTTAACCATATCACTTACAAGGAACATGAGAAATCGATTTTGGAAAAATTCATGCAGGAAAATAATGTTCATACCCAAGTTTCTTAACACGTCTAGAGCCACGTCAAATTTTGGTTACAAATAGAATCCCGTATAGAAATGAGTAGCTCTGTAAAAAAGAAATAGTCGAAAAAATTCTTTTTCGACCAACCTGGGCTATTTCAAAGTTGTAGGTTCTCAGATTTTGAGTTTTCCAGTTTCTCAAACTTGTAATGACCATATCTCCATGAAAATTCATGATCACGAGACAAAATTTTTTTTAAACATTATCCTCGTGATTTGTACTTAATTTTTTTCTTTGACACCAATCCATGATTTTTGCATTAATACTGTCAAAAATCGCATTTTTTGAATTTGAGGGGTCTTTGAGAGTATTGTATTGGGGTAAAGATGGTTATTTTTGACCAAGTTTCAGTGAGAATTTTTCTTTGTCGTCAAAGAAAAAGTTTCAGATCTCTTCGCGAGCACAAAAATGATTTTTTTCCGCATCGAAAAATTCCATTCTTAGGCCGAGATATCGCCAAAATACAGATTAGATAATGTTTGCTTTGTTATATGAAAATCTTGTATGTAATCATGGCTAAAATGCAGTTCGTGGCCCTCGCTTGGATTTTTTCCAAAATGGTGTTATTTGAGAGATCTAATGTAGAGGAGTGTTATAGCGTTTAAAAAATTGTGGGAATAATCTCTTTGGAGATGTGCGATTTTTTCAAGATGTGGTTCTTTATGTGTTATTATAAGGTATATGTTATTATAAGGTATGCACTTTTGAGGGCGGCTAACTTTTTATATGAAAATGTATTGCTAATAAATTTGGTATAGTAAGATTCCTCGCATGTTGTGGCGTCTTTAAAAAATCAATGATGCTTTGATTCTTCACTTTATTACTCAGAAAAAAATTAAGCAAAAATGACCAATTTTGGCGCATCAACTTGTTTTAGTTTGACTCTTCAGCCTTGAGGGTTTAAGATCTAATTTTTTTATATACTAGAGCGAAGCCCCCTCTATGTGCTTTCATAGTGGTGAAATCTTTTTAAAAATTTTTTAGTCTATTTATGAACTACACTTTAGCCAAAAAGTTATGCAACTTTGAAGTTGGCTTGCGGAAACAAGTAGTTCATAAATAGCCTAAGAAAAAATTTTAAAAGAGATTTCACCACTATGAAAGCACATATTCTAGTAGAGGGGGCTTCGCTTTAGTATATAAAAAAATTAGATCTTAAACCCTCAAGGCTGAAGAGTCAAAACAAAACAAGTTAATGCTCCAAAATGGGCCAAAATTGGTCATCTTTGCATAAATTTTTTCTAAGTAATAAAGTGAAGAATCAAAGCATCATTGATTTTTTAAAGACGCCCCAACATGCGAGGAATCTTTCTATACCAAATTTATTAGCAATACATTTTTATATAAAAAGTTAGCCGCCCTTAAAGGTGCATACCTTATAATATTGGGTTGTTGAATAATTTGTTGCCGCTCAAAAAATACATCTAAAATCGGCATTTTTCGCTCGTTTTCGATGAAATTTTTTTTCAGTAGTAAGCAAGAATGTATGACGAATACGATCCAATCAATCTTTTGAGCATAACTCATGTTTTCGTGTCAATACTCAAACTTTTTGAGAGCCCACTTTAAAAATTGGGCTCTCAAAAATGTATCCTTATTCTAAACTATTGATATTTGGCTATATAAGTCAATTTTTGACGAACTTTTTGACCTTCCTAGGATTTTTTTAGGCGCTGAACACGAATCTGCCGTTATTTTTTGTCCTAGACCTCAGGAATATGGTCAAAAAATGATTTACAAAGAGGTACCCCATACGAGGTCAAACCTCCGTTTTTGGAGTTTTAACCCCTTGTGGGGTACCTTCCTGTGGTCAAAATCAAAAAATTCCTTCGGACTCGAGTTCCCCATGCCAAAAAACCCCCAGTACAAAAAATCAGCCAAATTCAAAAACTTTTTGAAATTTCGATTTTTTTTACACCAAAGGGTAAAAAAATCGAAATTTCAAAAAGTTTTCCAATTTGGGTGATTTTTTGTACTAAAACTCAAAAACAGGGGTTTTACCTCGTATGGAGTACCTCTTTGTAAATCATTTTTTGACCATATTCCTGAGGTCTAGTACAAAAAATAACGGAGGATTAGTGTTCAGCGCCTAAAAAAACCCTAGGAAGGTCGAAAATTTCGTCAAAATTGACTCGTATAGCTAAATATCAATAGTTTAAAATAAGGATACATTTTTAAAAGCCAAATTTTTAAAAAAAGGTTGAGTATTGACACGAAAACATGAGTTACATTCAAAAAGACTGATTGGATCGTATTCGTCATACATTCTTGCTTACTACTGAAAAAAATTTCATCGAAAATGATTGAAAAATGTCGATTTTAGATGTATTTTTTGAGCGGCAACAACTTATTCTACAACCCAATAACATACACCTTATAATCAGGGTTCGGAGGAAAGTCACAAATTTGTGAAAAAAAGTCACAAAAGTGAAATTTTTTCACAAATTTTTTTTTTAATAATTTTGTTAAATGCATGCAAATAGAGTTCAATTATAGGTAAAGGAATGTTAAGTTTGAAGATTAGTGTTTGTGAATTTTTTTCACAGCTGTGACTTTTTTTCACAGCTTGTGACTTTTTTTCACAACTTGTGACTTTTTTTCACAGGCTGTGAAAAATTTTCACATTTTTCAGTGTTACTCGAAAAATCGCTATAACTTTAACAGATTAACGTTTCAGACCTCCATTCCTCCCCCTAGGACCCCCACCTACCCCCTAACTTTTGACGAGGAACATTTTTCGCGTTGACGAGAAACTCTGAAAAAATTCTGGCTTTTCAGTAGCCTCTGGTTTTTCGGTATCATTCGAAAAATCGCCATAACTTTAACAGATTAACGTTTCAGACCTCCATTCCTCCCCCTAGGACCCCCACCTACCCCCTAACTTTTGACGAGGAACATTTTTCGCGTTGACGAGAAATTCTGAAAAAATTCTGTTTTAAAGTTATGGCGATTTTTCGAATGATACCGAAAAACCAGAGGCTACTGAAAAACCAGAATTTTTTCAGAATTTCTCGTCAACGCGAAAAATGTTCCTCGTCAAAAGTTAGGAGGTAGGTGGGGGTCCTAGGGGGAGGAATGGAGGTCTGAAACGTTAACCTGTTAAAGTTATAGCGATTTTTCGAATAACACTGAAAATCTGGCTTTTCAGTGTTATTCGAAAAATCGCCATAACTTTAA
>OZJO01001957.1:0-12055 GCA_900406225.1 Acrobeloides nanus | reverse complement strand
TTTTTTAGCCACTGGAGGTAGAAAATGATACCGGCATGGAGGAATTGATTCAAGAATGGCAAAATTTGGATATCCTAAGAGAAATTGAATGTGGAGATTTCAAATTAGAATTTTTGATATATTAGTATTTGTGTTGTTGTTAATTATTGTTGTTAAATGTGTTGTTGTTAAATTAAAAATGTCATAATAAATGTTTGATAAATGATATCCTGATGAAATTGTGAATTAATCAATTGTTTAAAACATTTTCTTTATCTTAAAATTCACTCCTACAAAATTTTTTTTAAAAACCTCCATTTTATGACACCCCCCCCCTAAATTTCTATTTTATGACACCCCCCGAGGGGTGTCATAAAATGGAGGTTTGACTGTATAAGGATTCACGTTTCTTTTCGTTTCAATGTACACGTTGCCTGATTCAATAAAAGTTTCGTGGTAGCCAAAAAAATTTCAATTATAATGGGTGTTTCAAGAAAAGTGGATTTTGTGATTTTTTACATGATTTTGGAGCTGAAATTTTTTCTAAAAATGAACCCTATCATAGGTCGGCAAGGGGGGGAGCCTCCCCCTGATTCACTCACGCACAGACCCAAAATTAAGGGTGGACCACGCACTTATGGGTCCAATATTGAGGAGTAATCACACATAGACCTCGCCGAACATATGGTCCATAAAAATTGGGTGCAGAAGACTACCTCAAGCTAAAAAAAGGTCGTTTTTTTGTGGAGGTGGAGGTTGTGGGGGCCACCTCATCGGGGGTCCCCCCCCCCCCACCTTGCCGACCTATGAACCCTATGGGGGTAATTTCGAAAATGCTTCCCTGACTCTGAATCAGGGAAAGTGGTGAGCATATTGAAACGAAAATGATTTTTTTATTTTTAGAAAAAATTTAGGGTCCAAAATCATGAAAAAAGTCACAAAAATCCACTTTTTTTGAAACACCCTGTATAATTTTGATGTGTTAACTTACGTAATGGAGAAGGTGGGGGTGGTGGTGTGGCATATTTTTCAACAACTACCACTTGTGGCGGTGGAGTCGAAACTTCTTTGGGTGAGAAAAAGCCCAACGAATTAGCGATTGAGATCAGATTGGCCATAGGCTAAAAAAAGTAAGCCCTTAACTGTATAAAATGAAGATAGACGACACCCCTGCAAAAAATTCAAACAAGTTTGTGTATTACAACGAAAACATGAACGCAAATTCAAATTTCAAGCGCAATTATCCCAAAAACTACAACGATTCAGAACATGCCGTAAAGATAAAAAATGCTCCGTTTTTCATGAACTTTCTGAATATATACAAAATGGTAACTTTTTCCCGATCGGACTGGTCCTTTAAAGAACCATTCCGGTCGGAAAAAGTTGCCATTTTTGTATATATTCGGAAAGTTCATGAAAAATGGAGCATTTTTTGTCTTTACGCATGTTCTAAATCGTTGTAGTTTTTGAGATAATTGCGTTTGAAGTTGGCTATTTTTGAAAAATCTGTGTACTACAACGAAAACATGAACGCGATAAAAATTTGTCGTTGAACCAAAAAAGTCGTGTATTGACGCGAAAATTTTAAAAAAATTTCGTTTTTCATCGACTTACGAAAAATGCCAAAAAATTTTGAATTTTCCCGTCAATACACATAACTTTTATTGATTCAGGGACGACTTTTTGGCTAAGACAAGAACGGGATGGAACGATCTTTCAAACAACACATGAACGGGATAACAAGAACGGGACGACAATTGTGCTTGAAATTCCCTCATTTCGTTCTTGTTCGCCCCGTTATTGTGTATGTCGAATTTCACTCGTTCATGTTTTCGTTGTAATACACAAATTTTTCAAAAATCGTCAACTTCAAACGCGATTTTCTCGGTAACAATAACGATTCAAAGGTTCCCGTAAAAACAAAAATTGCTCCATTTTTCATGAACTTTACGAATATATAACTTTTTCATAGTGTTTTTTCGAGTTTTTACCTTAAAAACTAGCATTTTGGTTTAAAAAATGACTAAAAACGGCATTTTTGGCTAAAAAACACATGTTTTTGGCACAAAAATATAGCAATTTTTGGTGAAAAATATCATTTTTTGTTGATTTTTTTGGCCTTCAGCCGAAAATTTTTAATTTTTGAACAACTTGTTGCCTCCTTTTCTAAAAATGAGTGTAACATCCCCACTGTGTAAACCTACATTAGTTGTTGTTGGTGGAACAGTAGTAGTTGTTGTAGTAGTTGAGGGTGTAGTGTGTTGGTATTCATACATTCGATGAATGTGGTTCGGCCCACGTTGATGAAGATAAGGTGGTTGGGGAGGAAGGCCATGCTGACCACCAGGTGGTAGGATCATGTATGGTGCTTCGTGTTCTCGGCGATAGCTGGGAAAGTCCGGAAATCTATTGCCTGGGCTATTGCTATTTTCACCTTCATGTTGACCTCCGATGATGTCGGATAAGATTTCCGGTCTCAACAGGGGTCTTCCATCAACATAGACCACTTCAGGTGTTGTTTCTGTGGGCGTAGTGGACGGGGTTGATGTTGAAAATGGGTTGTTGAATCTAAATTTTTTAAAGCTGCAAAACGAATGTTAACGGGGATGGCCACGGCGCGCAATAAAACAGAAAAGGCTTGACCCTGATTCAGGGAAATCGATGTGTGTATTGAAGCGAAAATTTTCATTTTCAACGATTTTCTTGAATCAGGAAAGCATTTTCAGGGTCTGAGAATGGGCGCAATCGATTTCTCGCATAAAAATACCCCTATAAGGGGTCATTTTTGGAAAAAAATTAAAAATTTTTTTCCCGTTCCAGTACCCTGTGTCACTTGGGGCAGCTAGTAGTACAAAAAAAGTCGACGGAAAACACCAACATACCCCATTAAGCCACTGTTGAAGAGCAACTCCCCACCTTGAATCGAATTGTTTAACAGGTTCATATTGCCTAAGTTAGGCACATGATTTGGCAATTTGAATGCGTTTTCCAGCATTGTTCCATTCAGTCCATATTGTTCCAAATTAAATCCCATATTTCCAGCTGCCTATTGTTGAAAAATTGATTTATTAATATAACATAAGTATTGTCGGCCCAAAAAATATATCGAATTTCAATTTTTCGAATTTTTTTATTGAATTAGGCAACGTGTATATTGAAACGAAAAGAAACGTAGATCCTTATATAGCTTTTTTATGCATCCCTGCGTGGTCGTACAACGGGAAAATAAGAATTAGTATTAACTAATCCTGACTTTCCTGCCATACGACCACGCAGGAATGCATAAAAAATCACGCTCGTTTTTTATGAAATTTGTTTTTCAGTATTGGGTAAGAGTATGCTGAATACTATCCAATCGGTATTTTTGAGAATAGGTCATGCTTTCGTGTCAATATATAGACTTTTTCAAAAAATTAGGCCTCAAAAATGCACCCCCAGCTTTCCATCAGCTATCACCTAAAAAAATTCCATCGAAAAATCTTTTTATTCGTTCGAGATATGATCAAAAGCTTAGGGTGTGAATGTATATGAGAAGCACTGTATTTTTTGGGCCGACAAACCTATGTTACATCTTTTCATACCTTTATTGGATTCTCAATAAGTTGACTAATCAATCCGCCTCCGAGTGCTGATGACACAATTTTCCTTGAATTTGACATTTTTCAATGATTAGTAGATAAAAAAAGATACCTAATTCCATCAGATTTCCCTGCAAAACTATCCTGAATAGCACTGGGAATGTCTCCAGCTTGAGACATTAGCTTTTGAGCAACTGAAAACATCTGTTGTTCCTGTTGTGCCAGAATCGTAAGTAGAAAATTGAATATACATATAAGTAAAACCTTCCATCTTTGATCAAGCAACATTAAACGTCAACGTACAAATGATCAAATAAAAGAAAATTGATAACTCAGTGCTTTCATTCAAAATTTCGAAATGACTAAGAATTTAAAGACGATCCAGCAATCACAAGTAGGTCACCTCTAATTTATTACCCTTTCGCTTTTTTGTTTTCACTAACTCATCAAAAGATATAAAAATTTTTGCATATCCATATTTTTATGCGGAGAACACGATGGGCAACATTTTAAAGAGTTAGTGAAACAAAAAATGGTAATAAACTCTTACCCAATACTGAAAAAATTTCATCGAAAACGAGCGAAAAAGGTTGACAAGAAAAGGGACGGTACTTGATGGTCACAGATTTTTTCTGGATCATGTTAAAAATGTAGTAGGAGCTATATTAAAGGGGAGGGGGTGTTTAGTAGGGTCGAGTAGAAAATTTTTTTGAATTTTTTTAACAAGTGACCCTTTAGGGGTAATTTTATACGAAAAATCGATTGCGCGATCAAAAAATTCTGAAAATTTTTTCCGGGAGTCAAAAAATGGAAAAAATTGCGTTAAAATTAGGGGTTATAAGTTTTAACCCCAACACCCCGAAAAAAATTTTCAGAATTTTTCGATGCGCGCAATCGATTCCTCGCATAAAATTACCCCTAAAGGGTCACTTGTTTAAAAAATTTTCCACTCGACCCTACTTTACACCCCCCCCCCTTTAAGACGATTAAAATAGGTCAGAAGTCGCAATTCGCTCATTGAAGCGAAAAAAAGACTCCAAAAACTCAAAAAATATTGTCTAATTCCAGATGCAGAAAATATTGCTCACGGTAGGATTCGAACCTGAGGCCTTGTGGGCATAGAGCTAGCTTTCTAGCCAATCGGCTAAGTAGGCAGCTTGCGCAAATAACTCAAAATATAGTTTTATACGCCATTTATCGGCAATCAAATAACATTTGCAATTTATCTGTCCGAATCCTACCATGGCCCCCCCCTATGGTGTAGTAGCTCCAGATTTCGCTTCAATATATAAAGTTTTTATTCAAAATTTAAATACCTATAAACCCGTTATATTTTTAAACTCATATAGGGTGTCCCCTTAAAAAGTGGTAATTTTGGAGTTTTTTACAAGGGTGCACTCGAAAAGAATGGACTTTTTTGAGATTTTATTTTTGAAGAACAATTTTGGGGGGCCACCCACGTGCAAAATTTTTCGAAAATTTTTTTCTAGAAATGACCCATTCGAATTTGACATTTTCGAAGTAAAAAAACACTTCCTTGATTCAGGGAAAGCCTGTATATTAAAGTAAAAAGTTGAAAAATTGCATTTTGCGACTTTTCGCTTCAATACACAGGCTTTCCCTGAATCAGGAAAGCATTTTTTCGCTTCGTAAATATCAAATTCGTATTTCCCGCATGTTTTTACCCCTAAAGGTGTCATTTTCAGGAAAAAAATTTCGAAAATTTTTTCACATGAGTGACCCACCCTATTGTGTAGTAGCTACTGCAACTTTTCTGCATACATAAAATCTCAAAAAGTCCACTTTTTTCTGGGCCACTCTGTATAACTGCGTAAAATTGGATAAATTGTTGTCTTTTGTTCGAATTTTTTTGAAGCAAAAACACTCCCTGATTCAGGAAAGGCCTGTATATTGAAGCGAACAGTCGAAAAATCACATTCAAAATCGTATTTTTAAGACTTGTCGCTTCAATACACAGGCCTTCCCTGAATCAAGGAAGCATTCTTGGGACACCCCGTAAATTTATTCTACAACCAATTAAAAAATTCAAGTCCTTCGAACTTGTATGCCCCTGGTACTTTGGTTTCATCCAAATATATTGTCCCGTTGATGGCGAAAATCATCACATACGTGGCAAATGGCAGTGATTCGACTTCTTCTGTCTTCAAGGCAATGATCACGGTATCATTAGTACCTAAAAAGGGATTTCGTACTACTAAGGACTAGCGAGCCCGACAGAAGTGAATTTTTTCAGCAAAATTTTGGAACAAGTTCCCTTGGTTGCCGCCACTTTGTGGGAAAATTAACAAGATTTTCCCGCCAAAAACGATCACGCAGGGATGCATGGGGGGATATTTGCTCATTTTTCGAGAAAATCGAATTTTCACCATGAGGGAAATCAATTGCGCACATTTCCGAACCTTGAAAATGCTTCCCTGACCCCGATTTAGGATATTATATTGAAGTAAAATGGTCAAACTTTGAATTTTTTTCATTTTCGCTTCAATACAATATCTTGAATCGGGGTCAGGGAAGCATTTTCAAGATTCGAAAATGTGCGCAATCGATTTCTTGCATAAAGTTACCCCTAAAAAGGTCATTTCTAAAGAAAAAAAGTAAAAAAATTCACGCCTAGTAGGCTCGCTAAGCCTTAGCAAGGATTTTACAGAATTTTCATTATTCGAATACCTGGCAAAAATTGGAATGCAGAAAAACCTCGTGTCGGGTGAACTTTTCCAACTTCGACATGTGAAAAGTTACGAAAGCATTCATCTGCAGTTATGAGTAAATTGGAGCCTAAAGGAAACTTTTTATAGTAACTTCTTGTTTCATGGGTCCAGAAACAAGCCGAGCGAGCCAGGGTTTCTTGTCACACATTGGGTGTTATCTACATTTGCCAGCAGCTGAACACACGCAGCGTCGTAATTATGAAATAACTTTAGGCTTAAGCCTAAGCTTAAGCCTAGGCCTAAGTCTTTAGAGAATAAAATTACTTCAAAAAAGTATCAGTTTTTGGAATCCTTTTGAGTGCATCTCCCAGGGGGAAGGGCTCCAAAACTTTCTCTCTCAAATCCGTACACCAAAATTACAACGCTGGACACACGATCCATTCGAGTTGTTTCTGGAAACGGTCCATGATCTTTTTTGCATACCCTTAAATTGATCTGCAACATCATTATATGGTTGATAAGAAACTCTTCTCGGCAAGAAAAACCACTTTTTGTGCACGTCCGACCATTGACAGCTTTCGCTTATTATATAGGCTGGGAAATATATTCCAAGAGAAGCGCGTAGATTTCGAAATTCGGTGATCCAATCAACATTCTTCACAGCGCCAAAACGATCAATAACCTAAACGGCTGAACTATACAATGCACGGCGAAACCGAAATTATATCGTCCTAGCCACTCGGCCATGGCGGCAACTGTTTTGCAGATTTCGGATGCCGTGAATAACTCTAAAGTCTACCTTAATCCACATTGGGTTATAGTTTAAAATATTCCCGTTGAGATCTGTCCATTCTTTGCCATAGCCACCAACATAAAGTTCATCGTTTTTGATCGCCATCCATTCTGTTTTGAACGCTGTAAACTATCGAATTTTTATGGAGAATCAATAGCGATTGTTACTTTTATTTACATTTCCATCACCATCTGAGTTGATCACCCAAGGAACGACTTTGTCTTTTGTCAATCTAAAGTTGAGTTTGGGAGCTACTACACAATATGGAGGGCCACCCACGTGAAAATGTTTTCGAAATTTTTTCTGGAAATGACTCCTCTAGGGGTAAAAACATATGGGGAATTCGAATTTAACATTTTTGAAGCAAAAAACACTTCCCTGATTCAGGGAAGCCTGTGTATTGAAGCGAAAAGTCGCAATAATGCGATTTTTGCCTAAAAACGACCCCTTTTGAGGTGAACACATGCAGGGAATCGGCATTTAATATTTTTGAAGCGAAAAAACACTTCCCTGATTCAGGGAAGGCGTATTGTGTATTGGAGCGAAAACTTTTTCAAATATGCTCAATCTTTTTGCAATATTATAGTTAACCAATGATTTAATCCAATTAACAAATGATTTTCTCGAATTTTCGCGTCGATATACAGCTTTTCTTAAATCCGAAGAATTTTATAAGTGCCAAATTCGGATTTCCCGCACATCCTTACCCCAAAAAGAGTCGTTTTTAGGCAAAAATCGCATTTTTGTGACTTGTCGCTTCAATACACAGGCCTTCCCTGAATCAGGGAAGCGTTTTTTCGCTTCGAAAATTTCAAAAAATGTTTTTACTCATAGAGGGGTCATTCCAGAAAAAATTTGCACGTAGGTGGCTCACTCTGTAGCTCCTGAGTTTGAATCTAATGTGCTGAATTTTACTTAAAAATAACTCCTGTTCTATCGTCGGGAGCTAAAAGATGGCCATCAAAAAATTTTAGATCCGACAGTTCCATGCCACGGCCTCCATAGCTTAATTGAAAAGTGTAATTATAATCCGCATACCAATGAATAGAGAAATACTTCGATTTCTAAAATTTGAAAAAAATCGCATGCAAGTTATAGTTTGTTTCAGCGAGAAATTAAAAGCGCTGGCCACATAGCTTAGTGGATAAGTAAGGCGATCGTCCGATCTGGCAAGTTAAGCAACGTTGAGCCCGCAGGGTCAACACTTTAGACTTTAAAAAATTTTTTATGGAGCAAAAAATTTTTGCTCCTTAAATCAAAGATTTTTTTGAAAATTAAAAGTTTTGACCCTGCGGGGATCGAAACTGCGGGTCCAATGTTGCTTAACTTGCCAGATCGGACGGTCGCCTTACTTATCCACGGAGCTATGTAGACAGCGCTTTTATTCCCTCTCTCGTTAAAACAGTCTATATCGGTCTATAAAGAATCAACAACACAAACTTTTTACTATACCAGACCATCGAGACGAATAAAATGACGCCAAAATTATTGAATTTGAAAAATGTTTTGGGTTATTGAAACGAAAATTCTGATTCAGAGTTTTCGTCTCAATAACCCAAAACATTTTTCAAATTCAAAAATTTTTGTGTCATTTTATCCGTCTCGATGAGTTATAACAAATGCCAAGTTTCTTTTTTCCTTTAAAGGGGGTCCAACTTAGGACCGAGTAGAAAATTTTTTTAACAATTGACCCTCTAGTGGTAATTTTATGGGAGGAATCGATTGTGCGCACTCCCGAACCGTGATTCAGGAAAGAATCGGTGTTTTGAAGCGAAAATCTGAAAGTGCGATTTTTTGGTTTTTTTCTTGAATCAGGGTCAATGAAGCGTTTTCACAGTTCGGGAGTGCGCGCAATCGATTCCCCGCATCAACTTACTCCGGGTCATTTTTAGAAAAATTTCGGCTCCAAAATTCATGTTAAAATCACGAAAATTCCACTTTTTTGGGACACCCTTCCTCGTAGGAAATTACCTCCTAGAGGATATTTTTTCATAAAATCTTCTTCAACAAAGTATTAGCTTTTGGAATCCTGTTGATTGCGTCTCCCCAGGGGGTAGAGCTCCCAAATTTTTTTAGCTTTTTTTGTTTTCCCTGAATCAATGTGTGAAACGCAAGAGGATTTCGAGTATAAACCGAATATTTCAAAAACTTTTCAACCGAAAGCGTTCATAAGTATGTCCACAACAACCGGAAACACTTCACATACCCTTTAAAAACTCTAGTGAGCCTTAAGAGTGTATGTATCTATCAAAGCAATATGTACAAATGCTTAAAACCTACAAGATTAAACACAAGATACCCGCGTTTGCTTGGACTCAACCATGTATTTTTAGCACTTTTATCAGCTGATTCACTATCCATATCGGCAATAAGCATGAGTGGAAGAGTGGTAGTCCCATCTGGTGAATAAACCGGCGCATATGCAAGCGTGGAATCATATGAACGTACAGTGCGGAGCTCAACTTTCCTAATCACATGTCCTCTCAATGCAATCATGATATTTGTTAAATTCGAGCTGAAGTTTCCATTCGAGCTAATTCCCGAAGCGCTAATTGCTTAAAAAGTCAGTATTTCTAACATGGAACACTCACTATGTGATACGACTTTGCTCAAAAAGCCCAATTGGGCCTGAAAGTTCATCAAGAATGAATAATAATAGGCTTGGGCTCAGGCTTAAGCTTGGGTTTAGGCTCAGGCTTGATGTTCTACAAAATTGTTCGCCGTGATGTCAGGAATTGAACAAAAGAAATTTTAACCCAAACGGACTTAAAGTGACCGAGATATGGCCAAAAATGCGGGTATAAACCTTCTAAGGCCTGTAGAAAAAATTTTCTTCCCCATGGACATATAGGACTGGTGCTATTATTATTCATTTTTGATGAACTTTCAGGCCCAATTGGGCCTTTTGAGCAAAGACCATAACACATAGTGAGTGTTCCATGTAAGTGAAAATAAGGCACTAGGAACGAATCTCAATTCAAGGAAATTAGATTCGCGAATCTAATTTCAATTTTGTTTTATTTCCGTATCGAATTTCCGCAAATCTTATTTCTTTCTCGAAAAAAATAAATAAAAAAAGAACGACATTTGGCATCACAGGTGCCCAAACGGGGGGGGGGAGTCTACCATCCATCCGGCAAAAAGGCCAAAAATAAGGACCAACTCGGCATTTTTGAAACTTTTTTGAAAAAATCATCTTGGTCCCCCTTTATGTTTTTGTCCAAAAATTTTTTCAACAAAAAACATGGGGAACGGACCAAGGTAAATTTTTCACTTTTCGGGGATCCAATAAAAATTGAAAACATACCTGCTTCATTAAAATGCAACAAAATTAGACAAATTCCAGACCAGGCTATCATCGTCCGTTTAACAAAAAACATCTTTAAGCAAAACTCTTGAAGTGGCTACTGGCTTAAGTAGCCGAGGATAAGATAATAAAATATTGGAGACTCGAATTGTGAAAAGGCGGAGAACTAGTGTTCATAGTTTTTTGGATCTGAACTTAACAAAAACTTGTAATCCAATTACGAAGAGTATTTCTCAGAAACTTTCGCCATGATTGTGCTGCTTATTAGAGACGAGTCTAGACCGAAATAGATCAATCGTTTCGATGAAGAAATTGGATTGATTCAGACAAATTTGCCTGATTCAATCAAATTTGAACATTGAAACGAAAAATACAACATTACAAAATTCCAACGTAAACTTTCAAAATCGATTTTTATACAAGAGCTTATGTGAAAGCGAACAAGGTATTGAGTCTTCTGAAAAACTTGGAAGATGTTACTGCTTTTCGCAGCTGGTAGACATATGTCAATCCTCTTTTCCCATGATGATAAGATCTTTATCGTTTAGCGACCTTCAACCGTCAGAAACAACCAAGTCATAACGAGAATAGCTCCGCTTTCTTTCTACAGAGTGGCCCACAAAGGCATTTTGGGGGATTTTTGATCGATTTTTAAAAAAATTTTCAACTTTTTTAATTTTCACCAAAATAACCCTATAGGCAGGTGTCTCCGTATTGCCATATAAATATGACAAATGCTATATTTTTGCGCCATTTGCCATATTTTTCATCGTCATATGTTATTGAAAAATATGAAATTTGCCACATTTTTGGCAAATTTTGCCATATTTTGAAGAAATGCATGTGGATACCTTGCCTATAGAGGGTTTTCTATGCGGGAATTGATTGTGCACATTGCCGGACCTTGAAAACGATTCCCTGATTCAGGAAAGATATGCGTGTATTAAAGCGAAAATAGGTTGGTACAGGATCAGGGAAGCGTTTTAAATGTCTGGCAATGTGCTCAATATAAAACTCCTATAGGGTTATTTAGGTGAAATTTTTTAAAAAACTTGAAAATTTTTGAAAAATTCGTCTAAAAATCTCAAAAGTAGCCTTTTTTGGAAGGCACCCTTAAGAACCATATTTGGGTTTCATAAATTTTGAAGTTGAGGTAAATCGACTAATACGGTAACCCATAGCGATTTTTCCAAAACCGACTCCAATAGACTTATTTTGTCTTTACAAAACTACAAATAAACGAAAAACTGAAGAATTGAATCATTTTCGGGGGAAGAGAATTTTTAGAGCCAAAAATGATTCAGACAAAAAAGAAAATGTAGATGCCAAAAAATGGAAAGAAAACATAAATATATGATGATCAAGAATTTGATAAAATCTCAGAAATGGATTCACAAATAAATCATTTTTTCGGCGATGCGACGATACCATGAATCAGGATTTTCGTTTCAATAACCCAAAATATTTTTCAAATTAAGACAAATTTTATTGCAATCATCAACAAAATCAACACGAATGTGCGGAATTTGACATAGACTCTAATGGAACAAAGAGGATGGAACGATACGAATGAAACGACATAATGGAGTGAAACCAAATTCAGGATTTTCGTGTCAATATCCAGACAAATTCAAACCCATCTGGAACGATACGAATAAAACGATACAAATGAAACGAAATGAATGAAACGATACGAATGAAACAACACGAATGAAACGACACGAATGAA
>OZJO01001956.1:0-46633 GCA_900406225.1 Acrobeloides nanus | reverse complement strand
TGGCGGAAAGATTGATCGAAGGTGTCCTAAAGGTATCTATGAAAATATTGTCAAAAGCATAAGTACAGGATGATCCAGATGAATATACAACGAAATAAATATCTAGGCATAGGAAAAAGGTTTTTTGCAAGTTGCTAATCAAGTATGTATATTGAAGCGAAACCTGAATTGTTTTCCTTGTGGAATTTTCAAAAAATAGCAACACCATCTTGTAGAGCGTATCGAAAACGGTAGTCCCTCCAATTTTTGTGAAAATCGGAGATACCCTTATTCGATTCAAATTTTGCTAAAAACGGCCGAAATTTGCATATTTGAGTAGTTCATTATCTCAAAAACTATACATCCGTTTCACAAGATTTTTGGGGTACTACCGTTTTTCGATGCACTCTACAAGATGGCGTTATTATTTTTTGAAAATTCCGTAAGACGCTATTTATACTTCCGTCGCGTTGCGACACGAAAGTGCATTTTGTGTCTACGACACAAAAATGCACTGTCGCGTCTAAGGAAAAATTCAAGTTTTCGCTTCAATGTACAGACTTGTTCAAAAATCGTGAAAATATTTTTTAGATAAAGTCGGTTAAGTGGTTAGCAACTTGCAAAAAACCGCATATGAAAATCTTTTTCCTATCTCGAATTTTATTTCATTATATTCATCTGGATCACCCTGTAGAGCATACCATCATTTTCATAATTGTTAACCATGCTAACTAGTGTTGGAAATTCTGGTTGAAGTGTTGTGGTATTTACAGGTTCAGTTTGGCTCGTGCTTGTCATAAATTCGGATTGTGGAGTTGTTTCAAAAACTTGTCTGTCCCCAGCTATTGAAGTAGGTGATTGAGTAAAAGCATTTTGAAGATCTAGTATGCCTAAAAAAGGTTGTATAATATTACTTTATTCATACGGGGTGGCGCAAAAATGTGGCTGTTTTATTGATATTCTTATTTGAGTGGACGGTTGCAAGCTGTTATACCAGTTGAAGTCGAAGGGGTACATATGTCTTCTGCAACTAACTTCATATCATCAAGCATCTTTTTCAATAGCTCTTTGAATCCGTTCAAGACTATTTTACCATTTCACATCTACTACACGAATGTTCATGAACACCAAGATCGCACTTCCGACGGAAGGCTTCGTTTTTGGGGGCACTTATGCACTATTCTTTCTAGAGGGGGGTTTGTATAAATTTATGCAGAATCCCCCAGGCTGAAATCAAAAAATCAATCTTTTTTAGGCTTTGGTTTAGGCTAAAGGCTTAAGCCTAGACTTAAACCTAGGCTTAGACCTAGGCTTAGACCTAGGCTTAGGCCTAGAGAAACCCCTAGACCACCGCTTTGCAGGCGAAAATCGAGTTTTGGTTCGTTTCAATATACATACCCCCTTCCCTAAATCAGGGAAGCATTTTCAAGGTTCGGCGCGCAATCGATTCCTGACCTAGAAAAACTCCTGGGGAGTCAATTTCCCAAAGATTCGACTTAACGCACATTTTTTCATTTTCGCTTCAATACACCCACCCCTTCCCTGAATCAGAAAAAAAGATAAGCATGAAAATTGTTGATTAACCCAATAAAAAGAACATTTTTTGCACCACCCTGTACCAAAAACTTACTTGCTAAAAAATTTGTAGGGATGGTAAACGGTTGAGGACTTGAAGGCAGTGTGGTAGAATTTTGGGTTGACGAAATTTTTGTTACTTTTGGCGCAGCTTTTGCTAGAACAAAAATCAATCAGCTTGTTGTTTTTTTATACTTACTAGTTCCTTTAATACAGACTTTTTCACATGTTGAACGACTGGGAAATCGGTTCATGTTTCCATTTTGTCCTTTATAGACGAACTTTTTACAAGATTTCGTTTTTGCATTGTAATAAAATCTGGGTATTGCATATTCTCCATGGCCGATATTCATGGGGTAGAGGCAAGAAGAAATGTCTAGTTTTCCTAAATTTTTATGTGGTTTATGAGCAAAAAAAGGATATGTGAAAAAGTACAGAGTGTTTCAGCGAATTAGCGAGATTTAAAATTTTGAAAAATTCGAAAAAAATTGAAAAAAATCGAAAAAATTGAAAATTGGAAAAAATTGAAAAATTCGAAAAAAATTATCTTTTTATAAAAAAAGAGATTTTTTAATGCGGATTTTTGCTTAGAAACCGTGGGGTTTTCATGCCCATTCAAAAAAAAAATTTGATTTTAAGGCAAAAACATTTGGTCGCCGGCGGGATTTGAACTTGCACGTTCATAGTCAAAAACCATGAACATTACCACTTGGCCATGGTAACAAGCTGTTTGAAAAAAAACTTTTTTACATTATATTCTATCAATTTTAAACCACAATTATTATTTTTTTGAATGCAAACAAATATAATGTAAAAAAGTTTTTTTCAAACAGCTTGTCACCATGGCTGAGTGGTAGTGTTCACGGTTTTTGACTATGAACGTGCAAGTTCGAATCCCACCGGCGACCAAATGTTTTTACCGTAAAATCAAATTTTTAAATTTTTTTTGAATGGGCATGAAAACCCCACAGTTTCTAAGCATTTTGCAAAAATCCGCATTCAAACATCTCTTTTTTTATCAAAGATAATTTTTTTCGAATCTTTACTTTTTTAGAATTTTTTCGAATTTTTCAATTTTTTCTAATTTTTACCATTTTTTCAATTTTCTTTTTTATCAAAAGATATTGAATTTTTAAATCTCGCTAATTCGTTGAAACACCCTGTAGCAAAACTACCTCCGCCGCAAGTTTCAAGACAAGTTGGTTCATTCACAAAATTGTTTTCATTCCCCTCATATATAAAATAACGAAATTGGATGCAACGCTCGGCCGCCACATCATAATACCACCTAAAATTTGAATAAAAAATGATGACCAGTCTCCACTTTTGGGGAGGAAGATGCCATGTGATAGAGCACAAAGTTTCGAGAATTTTGTGCTTTTACGGCACTACTTGAAAATCTAACAGTAAAAAGTTATAAGCGAAACAAAATTACGAAAAAACTTTTTTTCAAACGAGTTTCGACATTGAAACGAAAAGATTGCTACTCATAAGATTGTTTATTGAAACGATTAGATAAATCCTGCGGCCTATACAAATCGATAGGGCGCGGTGAGAGAAGAAAAATGACACCAAAATCATGGGGTGCCCTTCAAGGAAAATTTTTTAGCCCCATATCATGTTTTATGTAAGTTTTATAGTTGAAATTCAATGGAAGTCCACGTGGCCGAGTGGCTAATAATCTCGACTCGTAGCAATTTCCCTCAGGTTCGATTCTCAGTTGTGCTCAAAAGTTTTTGCCTCTTGGTAAAAATTTTAAATTTTTTACAAAAAATACTAAATGGGTTAAAATTTTAAAAACTTCTTTAAAAAATTAAAAAATAGGAAAAAATTTTAAAAATTCGTAAAAAAATTAAATTTTTTGGATAAAACACATAGAATGAATATTTTTGTATAACTCGCCGAGACGAATAAAATGACACCAAAATTATCGAATTTGAAAAATGTTTTGGGTTATTGAAACGAAATCCCTGATTCATGATTTTCGTTTCAATAACCCAAAACATTGTTCAAATTCGATAATTTTGATGCCATTTTATTTGTCTCGGCGAGTTATACAAAAATTCATTCTATGTGCTTTTTCCAAAAATGTCAAGATTTGGAATTTTATAATGATTTATTAAATCGTTTCAATAAACAATCTGATTAATCAACAAGCTCTTCGTTCCAATGTTCAAACTCATTTAAAATTTTTTTGTTTCGCTCATAACTTTTTACGGTTAGATTTTCAAGTAGTACCGTAAAAGCAAAAAATGCTTCAAATTTTGTGCTCTATCACATCAACTACCCAAAAGTGGACTGATCCTTTAAAAAATTTTTACCTCAATATCGATTTATCGTTCGACTTCCTTTTATTCCCTTTATCGGGTGATAAAACACAGGGATTTGGAGTCTTTACTGAAGTTTCCATAGTAGTCGGTGAAGTATATACAGCTAAAAGATTACAGGGTGTATAACAAAAAAAAAATAGAAATTTTGGCGATTTTTTCATGTTTTTTTCGACCCGAAATTTTTTTTCAAAAATAACCCTTGAAAACACTTCCCTGATTCAGGGAAATGAGTATTTTGTATTGAAACGAAAATCGAAAAATTTTGGGTTTCTTGCCTCATCATCTTCCTGGAGATAATTTTAAGTGAGGAATCGATTGCGCGCATTCCCGGAGCTTGAAAATGCTTCTCTGATCCTGATTCAGGGAAATTAGTACATGCTCGATTTTCGCTTCAATACACACTCTTATTTCCCTGAATCAAGGAAGCATTTTCAAGCTTCAGGAATGCGCAAAATTACGTGCTAGCTCGACTTTATTCTTTCCAATTCCATTCCCGTTGCCGTTGAACGAAGTCAGAATAGACTCCGCTGGAGGCTCGGTGCCTAAAAATCAAAATTAACACAAAATTTTGCTGTTATCGCTGAAACCTGTGCATTTCCGTTCACAAGCATCTTTGCTCAAAAAATTGTTCTCGTTACCACCAAAAGAGGTATAGACAAAATCTCTACATTTTCCCGCCCTCCAATCGTACCAATACCGAACGAGTTTGCTAGTGCCGAAGCCACTATTTGGAGGCAGATGACACGGATTCAAGATCTTTTTATTCTTCGGACAACAAAAATTCAACGTGGACGCATTTGTGCCAATATGGCACCAAAAACTTGGTGGGCATCCATCCTCTGGCTTTTCCGCATCCGGATCACAGGTTTTGGGTACATCGTTTTCACGGAGAAGTGGGATTCCTTCACTGCATAACAGTGAAAAATCTAAAGTTGATTATACAATTGCAAAGAGTGTTGCACATGAAAATATAAATCTAGGGTGCTTTTCTCTTGGAGGAAATGCAATCGACAGGATTCCAAAAACTGATACTTTTTTGAAGTAATTTTATGGAAAAATATCCTCTAAAGGTATAGGCTTAAATCTAGGCCTAAGCCCAAGCCTAAGCCTAAGCCCAAGCCTAAGCTTAAGCCCAAGCCTAAGCTTAAGCCCAAGCCTAAGCCTAAGCTTAAGCACAAGCCTAAGCCTAAGCTTAAGCCTAAGCCTAAGCCCAAGCTCAAGTCTAAGCCTAAGCTTAAGCCTAAGCCTAAGCCTAAGCCTAAGCCCAAGCCCAAGCCTAAGCCCAAGCCCAAGTCTAAGCCCAAGCCTAAGCCTAAGCCCAAACCTAAGCCTAAGTCTAAGCCTAAGCCCAAGCCTAAGCCTAAGCCTAAGCCCAAGCCTAAGCTTAAACCTAAGCCTAAGCCTAAGCCCAAGCCTAACCCTTTATAGGATATGTTTCCATAAAATTACCTCAAAAAAGCATCAGTTTTTGAAATTCTGTCGATTGCGTCTTCCCAGGCGGAAGAAGAGTTTCAAACCTATTTTTTCTAGCGAAGAATCGTGAGCCATAAAATCTCCTTCAAGGAGTAAAAAACGTTGAGTTTCATTCAATCTTTTATGAGTCTCTGATACCGGCTTCTTAGCTCGAAACGTTGAATTAGTCTGCGAAATTTGGTTAGCATGATTTCCAAGAGTTAGATCAATAAGATTGATGAATATAAGCGGTGACAAACCGATGACCCAACTCGGTTTCATCGACTATCGTGAAAAACTCCAGGGCTACAAGAAAGAATTCTTACTAACAAAAAAGGTGCTAAAAGCGAAAAAGAAAAATATGTCTGTGAAAAAATTTCAAAAAAAACCGTTTCATACACATCTCTAAACACGGATGAGTGGACTTTCGAAAAGGTCATCAAGAAGGGGATTTTCAAAAGTGAAAGTGGGGAAATAGTTTGTTGGCTGTGTATGTCACCGTTAGGTTGGCTGCCAAGACGGATGATGACGAAAAGCTTACGAGACGAATCACAGTTCGACCATTTTTGCACGTCGTCGGCTGAATTGCTGTCAAAGAACCCACACCACCGAAATGCATACAAACAATTTTAAGAAATTAAGAAATGCCAGTCAAACCTCGATATAAGTTGCATTGGTGGTGCAGTGGATATGATCTAGTCGTTGACCCAAATGGTCTCGGGTTCGACTCCCACTGGCGTCGAATTAATTTTGCCATAAAAACATAAACGCGTGTCTTTACAATAAATTCTGAATCGCTAACGGCTTTGAGATAAACGCAATTGAAGTTGGGCATTTTTGAAATTTGTTTATTACAACGAAAACTCTGAATCAAAATTGTCATAATTTGTACATATCCGGAAAGTTCATGAAAACTGGAGCATTTTTTGTTTTTACGACAACCTCTGAATCGTTGTAGTTTTCGAGATAATTGCGTTTGAAAGTTCATGTTTTCGTTGTAATACACAAACTTTTTTGAATTTTTAATCGATTTTTAAAAAATTTTTAAATTTGCATCGATTATTTCAATTTTCAAAAAAAGAAAGACGGCATTCTTTATAGCTCGACGAGACGAACAAAATGATACCAAAATTATCCAATTTGAACATTGTTTTAGGTTATTGAAACGAAAACCCTGAATCAGAGTTTTCGTTTCAATAACTCAAAACAATGTTCAAATTGGATAATTTTGGTGTCATTTTGTTTGTCTCATTTAGCTATAAAAATTGCTACAATGTTCATTTTATGAAAATTTAAAAAATCGATTTTTCCGCAAAAAAGTTTGTGTATTACAACGAAGAGCTTGTACCAAATTCAACATTTCAAACGCAATTATCTCAAAAACTACACCGATTCAGAATATGCTGTAAAAACAAAAAATGCTCCATTTTTCATGAACTTTCCAAATATCAACACAAATTGGCAACTTTTTTCCCACTAGACTGGTCCNCTAGACTGGTCCTTTTAAGGATATACTTTTTGACTTATAGGTTCAATTATTTTATTTCGTAAAAGTTTCTTTATTGACATAATACTGGTCGAGCGTGAACTGTCAACTTTGAATCCGGTCAAACTAAGCTGTGTGAGTCGGATTGTTTGTGTTTGAATGACAGCCCGGAAATTGGAAAACTATGTTATTTAATTGTTATTCTTTGATGGTAAAAAGTTAGAATAGGCAACACTTCATCGACATTACAACTATCTATTTTTTTCAAATTTTTTCCCCACTTACGTATTTTGCAGCATTCTGTTACAAAAAAGCGATATTCATATGGAGAATCGATTGAAAAAGGAGGCGGAATCACAACAACATTATAGATGGACTGAAGTCGGCTCATCGTATTTCTAGTTAGAGGCATGTAGTCGTACTGAAATTATCAGTTACAATAGTCTGTTTCATGGGGCGCGTATGGCCTAATGGCTAGGACACTGAACATTCACTTTATTCTCGTGGGTTCGATTCCCTGGGGTCTTACCAGAACTCAAGATTTCATGATGACAAACATGTTTGTCATAATGAAATCTTGAGTTCTGTAAGACCCCAGGGAATCGAACCCACGAGAACAAAGTGAATGTCCAGCATCCTAGCCATTAGGCTATGCGCTTTTTGAAAAGTAACGTTAATACTCCTGTATTTAGAGTATTGTTATGATCCCCAATCGATCAAAAATTCTTTTTTAGATTTACCCGCTAAATACTATAGAGCAAAAAAATCCTTTAGAGCAAGAGAGAACCAAATCCCTGCTAGTGCCGGTGATACTGAACTGGCAGCGCACCAGACCACTACACCATGGTGGTCACTGAAATAATTGAAAAATTCGAAAAAATTGGAAACATTGAAAAAATTCGAAAAATTGGAAATAATTCGAAAAAAATTGAAAAATTTGAAAAAAATTCTTAAAAAAATAGATTCGAAAAAATTGGAAAAATTATTCAGCATATGAAATTACTCTATAAGCCGAGCTGTAACATGTATAAAGACAAATTTTGGAAACTTATGCACTTTGGCCCCCCCCCCAAATTGGGGGGGGGGCGAAGTACACTGATCAGTGCAGTTCGGCCCCCCCCCCAAATTCGCATAAATCAAACATTTGGGGGGGGCCGAAGTGCATAAGTTTCCAAANCTTTGGCCCCCCCCCCCCAAATTTGGGGGGGGGGCGAAGTACACTAATCAGTGCAGTTCGGCTCCCCCCCAAATTCGCATAAATCAAACATTTGGGGGGCCGAACTGCACTGATCAGTGAGAGAATGTACAGCCCACATGAGAGAATGTACAGCCCAAGTGCACTTCGGCTCCCCCCAAAATTGGGGGGGGGGACTGAAGTGCATAAGTTCAAAAATTTTGGTTCACCACTTACTAAAGGAATAAATAAGTCGTATTTTTTCTTATCCTTACAGCATAATGCATACACTAATAAATATATCAAAACTATAGTGATTTTGCCCATCTTAAATTTAGAAATTTTTATTTAATTATATAATAGCCTATCTTTTATCGACATAAAATTAGTTCAGACATGAGAGAATGTACAGCCCAAAATCAACGAGCTGGGAACTTTTTGGCACTCGAATGCGCAAAAAGCGGCAATCGGCCGGCTCGGCTACCGAAGCGATCCCCGTAATCGCATTAACAAAAGAGTTTCGTCGATCCGCTTGATTATTTTCCGCTATTATATAAACTTTATTTACCAAGTGTTTTGAGATGAACAAAAGGCTTCGGTAATTTGTGGTCGAGAAAATTGTGAAAACGGAAACATCTATGTTTAAAAGTACTCATTTGATACTACAGGATGTATAAAAAACCGGAATTTGGGCGATTTTTTCATGTTTTTTCTACCCAAAATTTTTTTACAACATTTGCACGTTAATTTGCACATGTCTCGACACTGTCTAGTTGTGTACAGAGTTGGGAATTACCACACCACTCTACACCGTGTGGTGTGGTTAGCGGTGTGGTATGACGGTGTAGTGTGGAGTGGTGTGGTACCATACCGGTGGGGTGGTGTGCTCCACACCACCCCACTCTGGTATATAATATTATGAATTTTTTTCTATAAAAATTTAGTTATAAGGGGTCCTATTATAAATTTTTAGACGCGACCCACCACACGGTGTGGGGGTGGTAATCCCAACTCTGTTTACTGTATACCATAGTGGGGTGGTGTGGTACCACACCACCTGAGTGGTATAGTGTGGACCACACTTCCCAACTCTGGTTGTGTATTTATGAGTTTCTGCATGGCATTATGAAACGGTTCTAGTTGTGTATTTTCTAGTTCACAACAAGCCTCATTGCATAGGTCACCAGTAGGGGGGAGAGGGGTACACCGGTCCCTCAGTATGGATGGATGAATGGCCTTTTAGGGGGGGGGGTACTGTACCCGAGAAGAAAATAAGCAAAGATAGAATCACCGTTATGCTATGTTCGAATATGTCGGATCAAGACAAGATTAAGCCTCTAGTTGTTGATTGTTATGCAAAACCAAGATGTTTTAAAAACAACACGTTTCATGTTGATTATGTTGCGAATTTGACGGCGTGGATGACAGGTTTGTTTTTTGTTTTTTTGTAGCAATCTATTTTTTAGGTCCAATTTTTGAAAAATGGGTGGACAACTGGAATAAAAAACTCTCGAATGAAGGTCGAAAGATTCTATTGTACACGGATAATTTTTCTGGACGTACAGAAATGGAACTTTCTAATATAGTGAAGCTTTTACCACCCAACACTACCTCTAGAGCCCAAATTCGTGATCTCAATGTTCCCCTTCGTAAATTGCTTGGCTACAGGAATTTATCATTCTTTCAATGGAAATCACGAAAAGTTGATGGCGAAAACTTCATCCATCGAAAATCACTTTCAATATTTGAAAACCCGGCAAGCTGCTAAAATTCGATCAAGATATTAAATTTGGAGACAAGCTGTGGTCCATTTCGCCCTTGTAGAAATGACTTGTAATGTCAGTAAATCGTAAATTGATTGCGAAAACATCAGGAAAGAAAATCAGGCAACTTGCCTGATTTTCTGCTTTTTACCATTCCTATGCCGAACAATTTGTATTTACCACTAAATCATGCCCAGGCGAACCAGCTTTCAGTGGGTTGATTGTGTTGAATGCCCTTGTAACATTGTTTCGCCATATTCGCTTTGCTCGATGACAAGTAGGCATAAGGTGAAACAAATCTTGAAAGTGATTTTTCGATGGATTTTTTTAGTATTACCATTCCTATGTCAAACAATTTGTATTTACCGCTAACATATGGCCAGGCGAACCAGCTTTCAGTGGGTCGATTGTGGTGAATGCCCATATAACATTGTTTCGCCATCTTCGCTCTGCTCGATGACAAGTAGGCATAAGATGAAACAAATCTTGAAAGTGATTTTTCGATGGATTTTTAAAATCCATCGAAAAATCACTTTCAAGATTTGTTTCACCTTGAGCATACTTGCCATTGAACAGAGCAAAGATGGCGAAACAATGTTATATGGGCATTCACCACAATCAACACACTGAAAGCTGGTTCGCCTGGGCATGATTTAGTGGTAATTACAAATTGTTCGGCATAGGAATAGTAATTATCTAGTTTCCCTCTGTAAATTGCTTGGCTACAGGAATTTGTCATTCTTTCAATGAAATTCCTTTATCTAGTTTCCCTCTGTAAATCGCTTGGCTACAGTAATTTGTCATTCTTTGAATGAAAAAATAAAAATGTAATTCAATGCACGGCGGCTCAAAAATTGTAATATTTCGCTCAGCAGAGCGAACAGGAGGCGATCTCAAAAACATCTTTCTCAACTAGGCCAAGGGGAACTTATGCACTTCGGCCCCCAAAAATTTGGGGGGGGGGGCGAAGTGCATAAGTTCCGGCCAAAGGCTAGCTTTAGTTTTGCTTTATGATTATTAAGTGGTGCTACGGAAAATAAATATTTTGCGAAGCTTCGTTCACATTTATCACATAACATCTAGCATCACAAATACGGCATTTTTTCCTAGTAAAAAAATCTTGCTAATTCTGCCGCTTGTTAGAAATTTTAACGAATTTGATTAGCGAAACGATAGTCTTTCTCAATTTTTCAAATTTTAAATCATAAGTACGAAAGCACTATAAAAAATGTAAATTGTTTTTTTGCTAACTTTTTGCAATGTTTATTGATTTCCTATTTAAAAAAACTACACAAAATTGATCAAAAGTTTAACCACTTGTTTCGTATAAATATTCCACGACTCAAAATCTTTAGGATCCGCGCTAACCAACGCTATCTCTAGAGGATGCTTGCTATTTACAGAGTGCGCGGAAATTATCCGACCCCTTAGTAAGATATATCTAGATACTTTTTTCGCCATAACTTTTGATAGGAACAACCATACGCCGAGATCTTGGTGTCATTTTAAAGCTACGAACGTGAGCTTTAAAAAGACACCAAGATCTCGATGTATAGATGTTCCTAACAAAAGTTATGTTGAAAAGTATCCGACAATAGGGAGTCGGATAATTTCTGCGCACCCTGTAGATAGCACGTTTTTTGCATGAGAAGTGCGCTAAAAACAGTACTTCATCATGCTTTCGGCTGTCTCTCCCCCAGCGTCATAATTTTGGTCCAAATTGGGGGAGGGGTTTGGAATTTTTCTCAAATATGTTCATTTCTCTTCCCTGAAATTTAAACTAACTGGGGGTGATTTCATCAGCCCCAGTTAGTTTGGTGTTCTGTTCTCTCCTGAAAGTGAAACTCATTCGTGAAAATCGGTTCCCGCCTGAAAGTGCTTACCCGTAAAAATGATTATCTTTGTAGCTTTCTTTTCATAAGTGTTTGGTTCGATAAAGATTTTCGATTTGAATGGTTACTTTTTGTACCAATGTTCATAGGTCGGCAAGGTGGGGAGAGGGGGCCCCCGATGCGGTGGTCCCCCTCAATTTTATGTCCATGAGTGAGTGGATCAGGGGAGGGGACCTCCCCCCCCCTCCTTTGCGACCTATGCCAGGGTTCATCAAAATAAAAAACTTCCATTCTTACATATTTATTCGATTTACGACAAATAGCGTTGCTTAGAGCGTACTCTAAATAATAAATAGAGCCAAAAATTTTTTATGGAAAACGAATTTTTTTATAGTAAATTGCGAACCTACGATGACGATTCTATATGATTTTGAAGATTGTCGAGCAACTTGGTCATATAAGAGTCTTCTTGGTCCGGGTCAAGGTTTGTTTTATATGAATTTTTTGGGTTAAAATTTCTTAGTGTTATGTGGTGAATATGTTCGAATTTTTGGGAAGAGTCCATCAAATCCAATATCGAAGCCTCTTGGTACTATATATGATGAGGAAAAGGAACAGTGGATTGTAGCTGATAGTGGAAATAATGCGGTTAGTTAAATTGGTTTTTTATGGATATGTGACGAGTGGTGTATCCAGGAAAAATTAATTTTTTGGACGAGAATTTTTTTCAGACCAAGACCTTTATAATGATATGCCACTTGTAGGGTGTATCACTAAAGAACATAGAGAAAAGTCCAAAAAACAAATAACTGATTTTTTTGGTGAGGCTATTTCCTCCTTCGGGTCAATTTTCTTTGAAAAACTGTACATTTAATTTTTTACTTTTTGCTCTAATAGTATTAAAAGGTACAAGAGGTGTCTAAAGAAGATGACGTGCCGCTTTTCTCGAGGAAAAATAATTTTTTATAAATAATCGATTTTTTGATAAAAAGAACCCTTGATTTTCATAGAAATTCGGATAAAAGTGTATAACTTTCTACACAGTCAAAAATCGACCGCGAGGTGTCATTTCAACGCGAAATTTTATGGGGAACAACTTTGTAGAAAGGCTACGTTTTACAATAACTTTAATGACTTAACTTTGACGCCTATGATCGTAGGTTTACAAAAAATTTATTTCAAGTGCTTCAAGATTTTTGAACCCCTATTTCAAGTGTTTCATAAATTTATGAGTAACTTGAACGCTCAAAAACAAAAAACAAACATCGTTTCCTTACACTGTTTTGCCCAATGATTTATAAGTTTTATTTTTAGTTACGCTTATTTGGTATGAGCTCTGACGCTGGAGATGTTGTAACAGCTCCGCAATTGAAAAATCCATCGGCGTTGGCTATATGGAACCCAGGCAAAGAAGTTGCAGTTTTAGACGAAACCAATATTCGTATTTTTGACCAACGAAGTGGACGTTTTATCACGATTGCGGATGTCAACAATTGCCGCGGTATGAGTTTTGATCAACAACGCAATATGCTAGCAATTGTTTTTTTAGGACTTGGTGTTACAGATGGAGGCGAATTTGTTACGATTCAATACAATCGGAATGGTTCCGAAATTGTTTTCTATTCACCAGAAATGCCGAACCAAGTATATACACGGCGCACAAAAATGGAAAATCCGTTAAAATGCTCAAAAATGTGTTATTTAAAGGAGGGGTATTTTTACGGCCTAATCTCCGAAAAAAATTTTTTGCAAAATGACATATCTAATTTTATGCGAAAAATCGATTGCGCATTCCTGAAGCGTGAAAACCTTTGTTTGACTTTTAAAAATTGAAAAATACGTTTTTTATAGTATACGTACAGATTGTTTTTTTTATTGCTCCCACATTTCAAAAATTTGCCAAAAAGCGAGTTTAAGTCCGTTTCCATCGCCCGATAGCTCAATCGAACGCTCTAATCACCGGATTTGATTAGCAAACAAAATTATTGAAAAAATTTTATTTTCGATTTTTAGCCCAAAAATAGTGAAAATATGGGTTAAAATACGTATCGAAAATTTTTGCACAGTTTTGGATCGCTGCGAATCTTTTCATAAAATGTTATTGGCACTTAAGTAACACGTTTTTCATGGATTTTTCATTTTTTATCACATTTTTGTGCACCGTATATATAATTGTGGATCGATTACAAGATAAAGTTTAGGTCCTTTGCCGTAGCCCATATGTGATCAACAAAGCTGCTTCTAACTTAGCACCTAAGCCGTGTTTTTTGGATATATCGCACAATAAAGTTTGTGTAACTGATCTGGGTATGTTTTATGTATGCACTCATTTTCTGGGAGGAATTTTAGGAGTGAATGGATTTTCAATTTATGATTTGGAATTGGAAACGCTTCATATGGAATTGAGAAGTCAGGAAGTTCTTCCTGGGGCAACCGATGGCAACTTTCAGTTTATTTCTGGCGTGAAGTTTGATAAGAATGATGAGCTGCTGATTGCAGACGCAAGTGGATATAAATTGCAAGTAAAAATTAGTTTTAGCGGATGAAGTTGTCTGTTTCTTTTTAAAAATTACAAAATTTTCTAGGGTTCTAGGCCTGGTTTTCAGAAAGCCAGTGACGTATCAACGGGCGAGGGGGCCTACTTTTTTATATTTTTTATTAAAATCCTAACCCCCCATTACGATATTCTCAACTATATTTTCAGTATTTTGATAGAGAAGGCCGCTTTCTACACCGTGTCCGCTTCTCAGACGGTTTCTTATATGCAAGCAGCTTGGCGCTGAATAGCAAGCATCAACTATTGGCATGCGACCGTATTAAAGGCACATTGAAACTCTACCAGCTAAAAGGTGCTAATCCGGATACAATTATTGAACAGCCATCCATGAAGTCTTTTCGCAATCAAAAAAATGATTTGGACAATTTGAACCGTAATGGAGGTCGATTGACTGACTTTAGGTCAACGGATAAAATAGATCCGAGAAAGAATGCTGCTCATTTTGATGGATATGGTTATGCCAATAATAAGTAGGAAATTTTGTATAAAAGCATACACTAAAATGCCATTTTTAGTCACGACTGGAGCAATCAAGATTCCGAATGGTAACACTCCAATGAAAGTTCATTATGAAACGATGCAATATTGAAATTTTTATGTACCGCTCATTTGCTATCGGGTTTTATTTTTATCTATTTTATTTCAAAGCTTTAATTTTCCCATTGTGTAGTTGATCTCGACGGCTCTAGGAAGTTGTAAACGAAAAAACTTTCTATTTTTGAAAGAGTTGCGAATTCTATTGAACAAGGCGGGTGCCCCCTTCCGGGCCGAAGGCCTGGAAAAAACATGATGACCCCCTCTAGAACAGGGATAACCGAAAAAACCGAATCATCTTGGAGGACCAAGGTGATGCGAAACAAAATGTGCCTTATTCCCGTTTGTGAATATACTCCTTCCAAAATTTCTGATTACGTCACTGCTTAGAACCGTCTCGACATATGATCTCTTTTATTATTCATCTGATCTCTTCTACTTATTAAATTATTATGTTGTGATTTATATTTGGTTCGTAAAGATTTATTCGTTCCTTCAAAATATATATATTATGAACATTCTCTACAATTGATTTTCGTATAAATATCTTTTACAAGCAACGATGGGCATGGAATAATTGGAAGAAAAGAATACAATAATGTATAGATAGATGGAATTTAGAGACACACACATCGTTGAAGCATAAAAGGAGTAAAAATTTTAAGCCTAGAATATTGAGTATTTATAGAAAATGGAATACACACCGTTGTCGCGAATAAAACAACTTTACCATTGTTATGTAAACTCTTTAAAAGTCTAAATCGAATCCATTGACTTTTCAATGGAGTTCGACTTTTTTGAAGCAAAATTTGTTTATACTAGTTCCAGAATGATAAGATACTATCAAAAACTTCATCTTCTTTCACCCCAGGGCTCTCAGATTTTTAAATTCGCATAAAAATCGAGTTCAAGTTGAACCTATAAAGTGTCAAATTTTCAAAGTTCCAACAAAAACCTGTTTGTGAAGGCACTTTTTGAAAATTCGACATTTTATAGGTTCAACTTGAACTCGACTTTTTATGCGAATTTAAAAATCTAAAGGCCCTGTTCCACCCTCAAACAATTTTGCTTCAAAAATTGGAAACTACATGGTACAAAAGTATTGAAGAAAAATCAAACCTACTCTACTAATACAGGGTGTTCCAAATTACGGTTTTCTTGTTGGAACACCCTGTAATTGAAATAATAACCAAAAACCTTGAAAATAATTATATATCTGTATATAGGCCCCTAAAACACGGTTGCAATGCAGAATAAATACTATTATATATACAATAACAGCATTGCTAAGAGACTGAAAGATTATGTCTAGAGATCTATTCGGCTAAAATTACAAACAAATTAATTAGCTAATATATCAAAATTTTTGAGAATTGTTTTTACAAAAAATTCATAGCATCTATGCTATTCTCAAATTGAAACTACTAACAGACGGTGAGTGTGATGATATGTGTAAGAGTAACACGTAGAGTTTGAAACTACCGCCAAAAAATACAACAATGTTTTAGGGTAACAAAAAACAATGAAAAAAACAGGGTGGCAAGTTGAAGAAAACGCCCTAACTTTTCTGTACATACACTCGAAAAAAGAAAAAAAATTTAACAACCGGCTAAATATACAAGACAAGAAAATGGATCTATAAGCTAATCGATGCGAGAATTGGCGACAGTGCCGGCTTCGGAAAATTAAAAAGTAAAAAAAAGTGGCCGAAATCGACAACGTTCGCTGGTTAATAGAGATAAATCAAATTATAAACAAGTTACATTAAGAAAAGATTGGAATACTTTAAAACAGGGTGTCCCAAAAAAGTAGAATTTTCTTTTTACCCCTCTAGGGGTCATTTTTTGAAAAAAATTTTTCATGAAAAATCACAAAAATTCCATGTCAAAGCCAGCATGGATCAAATTGTTTATAATTCAAAAAACGACTATTATTCGCCCGCGAAATAATACACAATGTTACACTACCTAACATAAAATTTGAGCTAGAAAGCAGAAAAGCATTTTTCAGAAAGCAGCAAGCGTCCTAGAGAGAAACACAAGTTACAAAAAAGTATATTATGAGCATAAATTTTTCTAAGCTGCTGGCCATTGCCAAATCCGTTCTAAGTCATTGTAAAGGAACGGATTTCCACCAATGTCTGCACTTGTAAGTTCACGCCCCAATGGCTGAATATTGTTGGTGGAGTCTTTTGACGAAGCAGCGGACATCTTCCAAACATCACCCCGTTCTTTTGGAAGAACGGGAGTAAAGAGCGGCGAATCGCTCAACGATTGATACTGTTCACCGATTGGAGTCCTCAATGCATAGAGATTGCTGAGGATATTCTCATTCACCAATGGTGGAAGGTCTTCGATGAATTTGTCAATGTTGAAATTGGATACGTTACCATTCTCTTTTTCGGGGTTTTGATCACGGGTCCACGAGTTGTTGTTTCGAATGCTAAAAATATGAAGTTAATAAAAAAAGAAAGATTTTCCTGGGGTCCAAGATAAAAAAATATGTGTTATTTTTTTGTAGACCGTTTTCAAAAACAACACTTACTTTAAGCTCGTTGGCCGTTTCATTGTTAACGAACTAGTCCGTTGTCGGAACGTATCAAATGGCATTGACTCGAGTTGAGCCGGTTGAATTCTCAACTCATTGAAGTACGAAAACAAGTCGTGCGCAACTGGCGCATTCTCATCCACCGAGCATACTGATGGGGCTTTGTCCGTATCACTCCAATAGAATTCATACGGCTCGTCGAAGGAGCCAACAGGAAGTGAAGTATTCTGGGGTGTCATATCAGACTGATTCGGACTCTTGGCATGTTCGATTGGCATGGCCTTGGAGTGTTCCACATGACGTTGGTTATTACGATGGATTGTATGGAGAAAAGATGAATGGCGAGAATTAGGTGGTGGAGGAGTTACCATGTCGTCCGAAATTGAGCTTGTTGTAGAGGCATTGCTTGGAAACTCGTCTGATAATGCGTGTAGCCGTGATCGGTTGAGCAAGGAATCTAAAATAAAAATATTGATTCAAAATCATTTTTTGGTGCCAAATCTACCTGAAACAAGATTTCCACTGCTATTTGAGCCATCCATAAGCGAACCACAATAACCATTATCTGGATCGTTTCTCATCCTCATCACCATTTCTTCCATCTCGGCATGGCTCAGCGCTTGCGGTGTTGTCGAGTTCGAATCCTGTGCTGATGGCAATGATGGAATCACGAGTCGTTGAGTTCCATTGTTCAACAAAGAATATTGTAAGAATGAAGGTAGGACTGGGAAAGTCGATGGAAGCTGCTGTGGCAACCGTTGATTCGAATCCTTCAATGATGACGAAGTTGGCGGTGTTGTTCCTGTAGCTGGAGCACGACGTTTCCATCCATCAACCGAAGCCATCTCATAAAAGTATCCATCCGTGTTTGGATCATATTTCATACTCGGCACTGTGTTGTTCACACCCGGATTCATGGCAAACTTGTTGCCTGGTTGTTGTTGAGCATTGTTGGCATTGGCTAATTCTGTAGATAGAAGCAATTTCTGCTCGTTTTCATCGGCTTTAAGAGGAGCTGGCACACCGTGAATTTTTGGATTACGTCTTCGCCAGCCACGCGACCCGTTGTGTTCATAATAAAATCCATCACTAACAGGGTCATAATACCAGTAATCCTCTTTCTTCTCTTTAATATTTTGTGATTTATCTGACGAGGTATTCAATTCACGTACGAAGCCTAAAAAATGTTATTAGAAACATATAAGGTTTTTGTGAAAAACCTGTCTGATCTGGCGAATCATTGGATGGAGCGTATGAAAAGTTGGCACTAAGACGTTTCGTGCGCTGCCTTGGATTCTTTTTGGCGCCACGCTTTTTCTTTTCGTCGATTGGATTTGTCGGAAAACTGCTAGGGAGTATAGTCTGTTTGATGGAAGTCTGAGATTCCATACTGCTTTTTCGATTCACTGAATTGGCACGGCCGGATGGCGATGGAGTTTCTAAAAAATGGGTTTGAAAAAATTTCTCGCTTTTGATTCAAAAGGTACTTTTTTAAAACCCCTCCCCGCGTTTACGTTGAAAAAAGTCCGTTGAAAAATATCCTAGAGCAAATTAATAAGCATACCTCTATCAGTACCATCTTTGTCCATAAGTTTTTCACCGATATACCAAGCCAATGGCTTGTTTCCACGTCGCATAACTGGAGTATTTTTTCCGCGGCTCATGAGTCATAAAAATTCTTCTTAGTTCATATAATATAGAGTGACTACAAAACTAAAAGTAAAAGGTTAAAAAATAATTCGATCCAACTTATAAACGCGACTCGAACTAATCAAATAAACAAATCTCGAATGAAAACCGACACGGGTTCAATTCTCGAGAAACAAGTTGATGAGTGAAAATAAATCATTGTGAAACTGTTTAATAAATGGACAATTTAATAAATCCAATTGTACAATTATGAGTGTTGACTAAAACAAAATCGAATCATGATGACAAATAATGAGAAAGGTGCCGGAGCTTTCCCACTCGCCAACAAATCTCGTCAACAAACACGTCCACAAACACTATCGGAACACCTTTTAGCTTAGTGAGACAGGAAACGAGCTAACACACACTCATATAAGCGGAGGAGCAAAAATGAAACACAGCACAGAATGACGATGAATGATAGAAATGCGGGACAGCCTGGCATAACAAAAGAAAATATGCAAGCATCGACGTGANAACACACACTCATATAAGCGGAGGAGCAAAAATGAAACACAGCACAGAATGACGATGAATGATAGAAATGCGGGACAGCCTGGCATAACAAAAGAAAATATGCAAGCATCGACGTGAGTCGCGGCTTTCCGTACAGAGAAATGGTTTTTGAGGCTTTTCCCTTTTCGATAAAGGAAATAAAACGCAAGCAGCTGCGAAAGCGACTGGCCCAACAATGAGTCAGGCCACAGAACGGTCTTTGAATATTGCGTAATTTTATATTCAACACGTTCACTCGCCGACAAAATGAGTCGGGTCGAGAATAGAGAAGACGAATGAAAAATCGTTAATGGGAAAAATGGCGAAATAAAAATGAGTCATTGGAGAGAAAAATTTTTTGATCTTTTTTTGTATAACGTTTAATCATTGGCGCAAGAGAAAAAAAGTGGGAGATTATAAGCGAAAACAAAATGTGGTTCGTGGAAAATTTCATTGTATTATCGGCTGATAAACGTAATAAAGTTTCCCTATGGGAACACGTGGTTTTTCTATAAAAGATTTTGAAATTTTTCATTAAAACACAAAGAATTAAGATTAACAAATGTGAAAGGAGAGAGAAAATTAGATTTTATTTTTGCAGGACAAGCAGCTTTGAATAAAAATCTTTATAAGAAAGTTCACGTTGTAGCGTCCTTTTCCCCCTAAAAAGGACAACTGAGTCGAAATGAGCAGTTTGAAACTGCGTCAAAAGAGCGTCGTAACTGCGTTTGAACATGACTAATGCATTTGCATCGAACCCTATGGCTCATTTTTGTTCATTTGCCGAATCAGCAAAAGGTCTTTTTACTAAGTTTTTGCTCGTTGATAAGTTCGACAGAAAGCTATACAACAAAGAAAATTTTTAGCTAAAAAGGCGAAAATGTTTAAAATTTCTTCGTTGTCTAACTTTCTGTCGAACTTATCAATGAGCCAAAACTTAGTGAAAAGACCTTTTGCTGTTTTCGGCGAAAAACAAAATGCACCTTATTCGCGTTTGTGTTCTTGTAGTTTTGAATATACAAATTGTGTTCCAACTGGGAACACAATATTTTCCTGAATACTTGTGTCATAAACAACTTTGGTCCCCACGAGCCTCATTTCCACCCTTCCCATGTAATTTTAACGGGGTTTTCTTTTATACACAAAAAAGCTCTCCAAGTTTTTACGGGGAGTATAGGGCAAATCCGAAAAATTTACGAGGGTCCATTTCTGAACCCCCTGCCCAGGTATGGCCTACCATCTTATGGAAGATGATGAGCGAGATTTTAAAACCAAAATAAACTTTCTTTTCTTGAAGGTCTGCTCATTCCATATCACTACAAAATCCCCTCACTTATTTTGCCTACGTGTAAAGGTTGACTCGGCCAACTTGCCTGGCTTCCCTCCTTTTTCCCATCGACTGGCAGGTTTCCAAGTCAACAAAATACATCTGACAAAAAGCTCTTTAATCTTTGATTTTCTCTAGGAATTTACACGTCTGCTGACCTTGTTATTGCTATTGGATTTTTTGTTTATATTAACAAAATACTTGACCTAAATAAACTAATTGGAAAAGGTCAGTGGAAGAGATCTCTATCGGAGAAAAACCGAACGTTTCGAGAAACCATCTATGTGTAAGAAAAGTCGATGGCGGTCGAAGTCCGAAGCGCGTGATGTGTTCAATCAGATGATCTTTCTGGGAGAAAATCAACTTAAAAGTCTCGAGAAAATATGTTATCAACAGTGATATTAAAGTTGAGCAAAGTTCAAAGGTTCCTTCCGAAAAAAGAAAAGCAATCTTTGATATAAAATGAGAAAAAAGAAGACTTTGGCAATTGGCCAAAAAGCCTCAAGACATGCATATGCCTCAAACGTACTCTCGAATCCATGCAAATTAGTCGGGCGAGCAATTCCCAGCCAAGTAGATCACTTCTTAGAAACAAGAGACAATATAACCAACACTTACACCACATTTAGTATAAGCTATGCAACAACATGCTACATGTTGCTTCGGAACTGCGCTTTTGTTCCTTCGTTTGTGAGTGAGTGTTTTGAGCTATTGGAGTCTGGATAGATGGAGATTGCCAAGGCTACATGAGAATTCAATTTATTCACCCCAAGGATTCAATTAGACGAGAAAAAACTCAAATTAATGTTTTTAGATATACAGGGTGGCACAAAAAAGTGCACCTGAAAACGCTTCCCTGATTCAGGGAGAAATTGGGTTTTGAAGCGAAAAGTGTCTTTTTCATATTTGTTGCGAAATGCGAAAAAAGAAACTTTTTGCTTCAAAAACCCAATTTTTCCCTGAATCAGGGTCAGGGAAGCGTTTTCAGGGTTCGGGAATGCGCGATATCGATTCTCTACATAAAAAAATGAAAAAAACAGTGAAAAATTACGCCTATTTGATCAGAACACGACAAAAAATGAATACAATTTTCAACCTGTCGTGAGAATTTAAACAAACTTTTCATTTTCCACGAACTTGGCAAGCTTTCGCGGAGTCACATGACAACGAATAATAGCCGGCCGCGACTTTTATTTTTTTCAAAGTTTAATGAAGTACTTAGAAATGAGCCAGCCCTTTAATCAAAAAGGATAATAAACATATTAGACATATTAAATAGCCGGGCACATTTCTTCATCATAATTACACATTAAGTGCAACAAACAAGCGCAGTGGGTGTGTGCGTTTAGCATTGAAATTGTAGACCAACAATTCAACGCTGATAAAGACATAGGGCACATATGGAAAATTAAATGAAGAGAGCGAAAATATGCAATCTCGCTTCCGGCACGTTATCACATGCATTTATTAATGTGGGAAAGGAGAGGTGAACGAATGAAACGGGAAATGAAGAAGGTATGGAAAATGAGAAATGAACGAATGAAATGAAGAAAATATGGAAAAAATGGAAAATGAAGAAAACATGGAAAAGAAGAGGTGAACGAACGAAATGAAGAAAATATGGAAAATGGGAAAAATGGAAAATGAAGAAAACATGAAAAATGAATAAAAAAAATGGAAAATGAAGAAATATAATAAGCAAACTCGCTTCCAGAACACTATCACATGGCATTCATGAATGTGGGAAAGGAGGTGAACCAACGAGCTCACGTTTGCAGGATTTTTGATTCTTGCTCGTTTTTCTTCAAAAATATTTGTGGATTTATGAAAGGCTAAATGCGGATAGAAGAAGCTAAAAGCTACTTAAAACATTCCATAAGTTGTGGAGAATTAAGATTTTATAAATGGGGACATATTAGGGACATAGTTGCGCAATTGAATTGCTGGGAGGAGGAATTTAGAAAAGTTGCATAAAAAGTACAAAATTTATCGAATTTGAAACTTGTTTTGGGTTATTGAAACGAAAACCCTGATTCATGTTTTCGTTTCAAAAACCCAAAACAATGTTCAAATTCGATAATTTTGATGTCATTCTATTCATTTTTATCTAAAATAACAGCCACTTTAAAACTGTTCCTGTTCTCCCCAAAAAACAATCATCTATATAGACTAAACTATGACCAAAGTTCAGCTCGAGAAAAAAGGTTCAGTGTGAAATGATACAAAATGATGAAAGATGACTCACATCCATATCATTGGCTGAATCTTTCTGACGTTAGCTCTCGAGAATCCCAATAAACAAAAATACAAATGAGCGAGAATGATTTCCCACTGACTCAATTATATACAATGACAATAAATCGAGCAAAAATTAACGGGACCGTCCTAAACAGAACGAAGGGAAAATAATATCAGCTGATTGTTGGCTTGGCCAACAATGCGGACACACTCATTTTCAAAAGAGAAAGACCACAGTTCTTTTTCCTTCTTCTTCTATCACTTGTCATTCTTCTCCCTTCGTGGAACAAACACAATTTTCGCGTTCGCATCATAAGCAAAACTCATGACTAAACAAGATAAAACAGAACGAAAGGGAGGAGAAGAAAGCTGGCGCTGCGCTGAATCGGCGTGCCTCGGCTTGTTTGCCTATGAAAAGAATTTATGATTTCATTTATACTAAAAATGATGATAAAGATAGAAGAATCGCGAAAGATCAACACGTTTTTCTAAAAAAACAATTTTCGTGTCAATACACAAAATTGATTGATTCAGGGACGAAAAAAACTTGTGAAATTTCACTTTAATACACAAAGTATTGACGCGAAATGATTCGGGTACGTGTATTACCACGAAAACATGAACGCAATTTTCACTGCGTTCATGTTTTCGTGGTAATACACAAAAATTGTGTATTGGTGCGAAAATTTTCATTTTCCATCGACTTGCAAAAACTACCAAAAAATTGTGAATTTTCGCGTCAATACACAACTTTTATTGATTCAGGGACGAAAAAAAACTTGTAAAATTTCGCTTCAATACACAACTTAAAAGTATTGGCGCGAAATGATTCAGGTACGTGTATTACCACGAAAACATGAATGCAATTTTCACTGCGTTCATGTTTTCGTTGTAATATACAAAAGTTGTGTATTGACGCGAAAATTTAAAAAAATTCTCGTTTTCATCGACTTACGAAAACTGCAAAAAATTTTTCGAATTTTCGTGTCAATAAACAACTTAAAAATATTGACACGAAATTATTCTGAGACGAATTTTCACTGCGTTCATGTTTTCGTTGTAATATACAACATTTCAAAAATTGCCAACTTCAAACACAATTTCCTCAAAAACTACAACGCAATTTTCTCAAAAACTACAAGTTTGTGTATTACAACGAAAACATGTACAAAAACTCAAAATTTCAAACGCATTTAAAAAAATTCAAAAAAGTTTGTGTATTACAACGAAAAGCATGAACAATTTCAATCTCAAGGAATTCAAAAAAAGGTAGGCGCAACAACCAAAAAGCTTAGAAAGCAAACATTAAAGTTGTATTAGTATGAAATATCACCCACCAGCGATAATCTTGCTAATTAATACACAAATGTAATCTTCTTTAATCCTCGAAATGATCTCGTGAAAACGAAGAGTGTGACTAGGCCCGGCCGAAAACCAGCTGTTTTGAACAAGCTGACTTGTGTGTGTGTGCACGAAACCCCGAACGGATCACAGATCGCCGGTTGGTTTTTAAAGAAAAAGAAGAAAGAACAAAATGTGTTGAATGGAACACTTTCTCTCTCGCTTTTCTTGTGTTAGTCCTGGTCATAAGCACGAGTTGGGAGAGCCAGCCGAGAGCGAGGAAGTCGTTCTCTTTTTAGCCGAGTCGGGCCACCAGTTCGTCTTCTCTTCCCTAATCCTGATCTTGCAACACGATACATATCTCTGCCGGATCTCTGCTTCTGTTTCCTTCTTTGCTTTCAGCGTTCCCGCCAGTTCGAGAAGCAAGGGCTAATTATCGATTGCCGAACATCTGGGCGGTCGACGGGCACGTGTCACACCATTTGTCATCGTCTGCATTTAGCGGGCAAATTTACCATAAACTGAAAATGCATGCAAGCTCATTTTTCATGTCGCCGAGACAGCGCAACAAAATTAGAAATTTGGTCAACAGGGGAAATTTTATTTTGTAATTTATCATTTTNGTGTCACACCATTTGTCATCGTCTGCATTTAGCGGGCAAATTTACCATAAACTGAAAATGCATGCAAGCTCATTTTTCATGTCGCCGAGACAGCGCAACAAAATTAGAAATTTGGTCAACAGGGGAAATTTTATTTTGTAATTTATCATTTTTTTGAAAAATTGGTTTAGGCTTAGGCTTGGGCTTAGATTTAAGCTTAGGCTTAGGTCTAGGCTTAGGCTTGGGCTTAGGTCTAGGCGTAGGCTTAAGCTTAGGTCTAGGTTTAGGCTTAAGCTTAGGCTTAGGTCTAGGCTTAGGTCTAGGCTTAGGTCTAGGCTTAGGTTTGGGCTTAGATCTAGACTTAGGCTTAAGCTTAGGCTTAGGTCTAGGCTTAGGCTTGAGTTTAGTTCTAGGCTTAGGCTTAAGCTTAGATCTAGGCTTAGGCTTAAGCAAACTACACCAAAAAAACATGAAAAAAACTTTTCTCGTCTAGACTAATTATTTATACAAGAAAGAAAAATTAATTTTGCTTCAAGTTTCTTTTTTCACGTATCTCAAAAAATTATATTATAGCTACAAACTCATGACCATCTCTGAAGAATCGTTGTCACGCTTTTTTAGATTGATTCTTAGAAAATACTATTCGAAAATTAGTTCCGGAAAATTGAGAGAATCAACAAATATAAAAGAGTCATCATTAAAATTTAATCCAAAGTGCATAATGATAACAAAAGCGCAAAACATAAATGTCATATGTTTTGAAAGAGCGTAAACAATTCTATGATATAATTAGGGTGCGCGCTAGCAGTCGTGAAATGCAACGGGTTTGAATTTGTTTGAACATTGACACGAAAACCCTGAATTTTATAATTTGATTACAAACAAATTTTCAAAAAATTTATTTTGGAGACTCTACAAAATTTCGGTTTTGAGCAAAAATAAAAATCCAATAAAAATTTCGAAACCGTTGCCTCAAACACACAATTCGGAAGTGACCGAAATAGATGGGTGGACTCTTGAGAAATGATTTGCGCAATTCTCCTATTCTTCTTCTCCTCCTTCTTCTTGCAAGGCCACACAACACACAAGTGTGACACGCACGAACAACAACAGCAAGAGACGAGAAAAAGAAGAAGAATGAGGTCAGCGACTGGCACAAAAAAGATTGTCCTCGGAGGAAGCGCGCCGGCCCAGCACCACGTGTCACCACCACCGGTTCGCACAATAATAAAAAACAGAACTATTGTATTCGCCGTTGACCGGATGACTGGGCCGAGCGCAGTCAGTTGAACTGAAAGGCTATATGCTAAGGTATTTGTTTGTTGTTTCGAAACGGAAGAATTTTTTGGGCGGGGCTTCACCCGAGTAGAAAACAAAGGGTCAAAAATCATGCAAATATGTAGGCATGATCGAGAATGAAAACAATAAAGAAAAAATAAGGTGATTAGATAAAATTTCGAAGGCTACTCAAACTACAAAATTTAACGCGTTCCAACACGACCACGCAGGGATCCATGTTCGCGGGAAAATCAATTCAGTATAGTTGCGTTCAAAAATGTTTAACTTGGCCTGATTTCCAATAAAATCGTGTTTATTGAAACGATTGGATTGAAGCATAAAATCAGGCAACAAATTTTCTGCTTCATGACCAATCGTTTCAATAAACACGATTTTATTGAAAATCAGGCAAAGTTAGACATTTTTGAACGCAACTATACTGAATTGATTTTCCCGCGAACATGCATCCCTGCGTGGTCGTGTTGGAACGCAGCCCTAGAAAGTGCAAAGTTAGACTTTTTTTGACATTTTCAATTTTTGATGAAATTTTCAATTTTTAACGAATTTTTCGATTTTTGACGAAACTTTTGAAAAAAGTCGATTTTTGAAAAATCATGAAATTCGCATAAAAATGACTACAGACAAACCTCCATTTTATGACACCCAGCAGAGGACATAACGACCACGCAGGGATGCCAGCGGAAAATTTGATATATAAACAACTCATCTTACTATATATCTACCAAATTTTCTTGTCGGCATCCCTGCGTGGTCGCTGTCATTCAACGGAGGTGTCATAAAACAAAGGTTTGACTGTAATAAATTTCATGGAAATAGTTCACTCACCATGCCTAAAAGTCGAAAATAAACAAACTAAATCTCGCCTGCTGACAACCTCACGCCGCAATTCCAAATAACGACAACGAAACAATTTTTCTGATAAACAACCATCAAGTAAGAAAGAAGAGAGCGACGTTCCCTCGCGTCCAGCGTTTTTCGCTTCGAGAACTCACGTATATATGTTGTTACACGCTTATGCATGAGAAGAAAACAAATGGGACCGCACAAAAAATTTTCTCCGCATCGCATTTGTTGTTTGCTAGAGTCTTTTTGATGACACACAAATATGCCACACAAACAAAAAGAGGCCCTTCATGTGAAAGGTTTATAATCATAACAACCGGAATGATAAAAACATTTTTTCTTTCTCAAACACACCAGCGCTTGTTTTTTTCAGCGATGAAAAGAGGATTAAAAAAATTTCGCTGGCATAAACAAATGACGAAAGGGCCAAAGATTCAAGGAAAGAAAAAATAACGGAAACTGTCATAAGAACAAAAGAATAACGCCAAATTGGTTCAATTTGAGAATTGTTTTGGGTTATTGAAATGAAGACCCTGAATCAGGGTTTTCGTTTCAATAACCCAAGACAATTTTCAAATTGGATAAATTTGGTGTCGTTTTGTTCGTCTCACCTGAGCTATAAAGAATGCCTTATTTCTTTTTTAAATACATTCAATAATTAAGCGTATTTTAAAAGAAAGTTAAATTCAGGGTTTTCGTGTCAATGTTCAGACAAATTCAAATCCATTTAGGACGCCATCTAAAAATGAGTCCGCTAGCCAACCGAAAATTCGGACTCATTTTTAAACGGGTTGAATGCGTCTGAACATTGACATGAAAACCCTGAATTTTACCGAAAACGTTTGAATGTATCTGAACATCGACACGAAAACCTTGAATTTTACATTTTTTGAAAAATACGCTTAATTATTGAGTGTATTTAAAAAAAATAAGGACGGCATTCGTTATAGCTTGACGAGACGAACAAAATGACACCAAATTTATCCAATTTGATAATTGTTTTGGGTTATTGAAACGAAAACCCTGAATCAGGGTTTTCGTATAAATTTTAAAAATCGCCGACTTCAAACGCAATTCTCTCGAAAACTACAACGATTCAGAACATGCCGTAAAAACAAAAAATACTCCATTTTTCATGAACTTTTTGAATATATAATTTTTTCATAGTATTTTTTCGAGTGGGACTGGTTTTTTAAAATTTTTGACATTCTTATAAGAATTTTGTAAGCTTTATTGTTAAAGCTATAAAAATCCCCTTAAGTCAACTAAATCTCATACAAACCCCTTCATTAAAATACTATAAGCCGTGCAGAAAAACAAGATCTAGAAAAGCCTATACAAAGACCAAGCCATTCGAGACTGCACACATTTTAGAGATGGTATTCAATTTATATGGATAAGAGCGCGTCCAGATTTCCGGACTATTGTGAATTTTTAAACAAATCCTTCATTTCACTACCCTCATAATTAATGTTCGATCATCCACATGACATACACCCACTTGATTGGGCAAAAAATGTAAACATTTCCCATAAAATTATGCAACAAAAATTGGATTGATGCCAATTTCGATTCCACAAAAAGTGTGACAAAGTTGTTTTTTTTTCAAAAATTTAAAATTCACAAAAATTTTCCTCTTAGTATGAAAAATTTAAAACGTTAATTTAACAACCTCACATTTTATGGGTGCAACATACAGGGCACATGAAAATGCTTCCCTGACCCTGATTCAGGGAAAAAATCTCGAGAAATGATCATTTTCGTTTTCAAAATCTATTTTCCCTCCTGAATCAGGGTTAGGGAAGCATTGAAAATGCTTTCTTGATCCTGATTCATGGGAAAATAGGGTTCTTGAAGCGACAATGGTCATTTTTCAGGGTCTTCCCTGAATCAGAGTCAAGGAAGCATTTTCATGCTTCCCTGGCCCTGATTCATGGGAAAATAGTGTTTTTAAAGCGAAAATGGTAACTTTTCAAGTTTTTCCCTGAATCAGGGTCAAGAAAGCATTTCCATGCTTCAGGAATGCACACAAGCGATTCCCCGCATAAAATTACCCACATATGGATTTTTAGTAAAAAAATTTTCCAGTCCAACAAAATTTTCCGAACCCCAAAAATGCTAGGGGAATCGATTGTGCGCATTCCCGACGCGTGAAAAGGTTTTCATGATTCAGGGGAAAAATAAGGCTTTTGAAGCGAAAATGGTCATTTTTCAGGTTTTTCCCTGAATCAGGGTCAAGCTGAAAAATCAAAAATTTTTGCTCAAAAATCGAATTTTGCTCAAAAATCAAATTTTGTTCAAAATCGAATTTTTTGATAAGATGGCCATTTTTCGTGTTTTTCCCTGAATCAGGGTCAAGGAAGCAATCTTTCATGATTCGGGAATGCACTTTTTTAAAATCAATCAGTAGAATTTTTTTATAAAAATTGCTCTAAAAATCAACAAAAATATACACGAAGACTATAAAATTTTCGTACAATAAAACCAGAAATCTGAACTCCTTGATCGACCCAAAAGCAAAAGAACAATTCCCTTCCACAAAAAGTTTGACATAGCACGTCAAAAATAACTATCAAAAGCACAACCGGCGGTGGCGGATCCAGAAATAATCGTTGACTCACACACACAAACTAAGAGAACAATGATCGGAAAATTCTCGGCCAGACAGCGATCAATAGAGAATATGTGTTCGACAAACAATTAAAAATGAACAAACGAGTGGGTACTCTCATAAGCTTTTGCAAGTAACACAAGAGGGGGTCATTCACACGAATTTTAGCACAAAAATAAGATCGCCGAAAAATTTGCATTTGCACTCAAATGAATCGAAGATCCACAAAACAAAATAGATAAGCGATCAAGACTATAAAGTCTTGTTTCAAGAAGAGGTTTCATGCATAGCCTAGTGGATAGCATAACAGACTTCGAGTTTGATAGTCCCGGATTCAATCCCACTCGAAGCCAAATCTTTTTGCAGTGTCCAAAATTGATGAAAATTTTTGTCAAGGGGTAATTTTATGCGAAAACCATGTTGGTGATATTATTTTTTCATGAAAATTTTTGTAAAAAATAAAAAAAATCAATTTGATGAAAAAAAGGTTAAATAAAAATGGGTAAACAAAACAATGATTTTTCTATTTTTTACACAAATTTTCATCAAAAAATAATGTCACAATTTTTCAGGAATTTTCGATTTTTGATGAATTTTTCAAATTTTCAGGAATTTTTTAGGAATTTTTCTATTTTTGACAAATTTTTCGATTTTTCAAGAATTTTTTAATTTTTGACGAATTTTTCAATTTTTGACGAATTTTTGATGAATTTTTCGATTTTTGATGAAGTTTTCAATTTTTGACGAATTTTTCAACTTTTGATGAATTTTTTGATTTTTGATGAACTTTTCGATTTTTGATGAATTTTTCAATTTTTGATGAATTTTTTAATTTTTGACAAATTTGTCATTTTTTATGTGCCCCACAACTTTTTTTCCTTGGTCACTTTTTATGAAAAATATTCTAAAAATTTTATGTTGTCGAAAAAATCGACAATCCCTGGCCGTATCACTAGACAACAGTGATCAAAAACAGAGCACGTGGCAAAGTCGAAAATTTTCCAGACAGACACATTGGCTAGACTAGACTCAAGATGATAAATAATAGGTGCTCTGCTAAAAGTCTGTTGTTTGATCAGCTAACTTGCTAGCTGACAATGAACATTTTCCTATATTAAGTAAATTTGAGGAAATTAAAAAAATTGTTTTTCATCGAAATTTTCTTTGCAAAAAATGTTTTTGGAAAAAGAATTTGGACAAAATTTTGAAATTTATTTTTGCAAAATTATAACGTTTTTACACAGAGAGATTTAAAAAAGGTTATATGGTAAAGTGCGAAGTGGCGCCAACTGCACACATAAGGTTGAGGATTCAATTCCGCGCAGGGTCATTTCTTTTTTGCAGTGTCCAAAATCGATTAAAATTTTTGCTTAGTGGTATTTTTAGCCCAAAAACACGAATTTGATGTTTTTATTACTCCAAAACCTCGAAAAAATCGTATTTTCTGAGGTTTTAGAGTAATAAAAACATCAAATTCGTGTTTTTTGTCTAAAAATATCTCTAGGCAAAATTTTTTATCGATTTTGGACGCTGCAAAAAGAAATGACTCCACGCGGGATTGAACCCTCGATCTTATGCGTGCAGTTGGCGCCATTTCGCACTTTGCCATGTATGCACTTTGTATTAAATTTCTCCGTGAAAAACGTTATAAAAAGCTATCTTTTTGAGGCATTTAATTTAGAGTTAAAACGTTTTCCATGGCTATCTTCACGAAAAATTTCGCTACTTGGCGAAGTGGATAAAGAAGCCGCCCATCCGATCTGGCAAGTTAAGCAACGTTGGGCCCGCAGATTCGAAAAAAATTTTGATCTACAAAATAACTTTCCATACAAAACTTTTTTGCTCCATTGTAAGAAAAGTTGCAGATTAAAATTTTTGGGATCGAACCCGCGGGCTCAATGTTGCTTAACTTGCCAGATCGGACGGCCGGCCGGCCGGCTTCCTTATCCACTTTGCCAACTAGTCGACATTTTTCGTAAAGATGAAAAAAGTTATATACTCAAAATTTCCCAGCTTTTTTACACCCAATCATATGATTTTCAAAACATCTTGGCATTTTGCCAGCGCACACCAAATTTTTCCTTATCTTTCGAAATCAAAGACAATGGAACGAATGTCTGTGTATAGAAAAGGGTATATGTGTCAAAATACAAAGTCCATATTCCCTAACCTTGATAATTCGTTCCCCCCAACCAACAAATAGGGCAAACAAAAAGTGTGATTTTGTTTTTTTGCTTCTCTTCAAACATCCCGTTCACCTGGCACCGACAGTTGCACAAAGCACATTTAAAAATGCTCATCTGAATTTCACGCGCCAGAATAAAGATTTTCAAAAGCCTAGGGAGAGAGAAATTTTCAAGGTCATTTTTTCAAAATACAAATAAATTTCAAGGTAAACAGATGAAAATTGTTGAGCTTAAAAAAATTGAAAAATTCGTCAAAATATTAAAAATTCGACAAAAATTTTAAAATTTGTTAAAAATCGAAAAATTCATCAAAAATTAAAAAATTCGTCAAAATATGAAAAATTCAGTAAAAATTGAAAAATATGATAAAAATTGAAAAATTCGTCAAAAATCGAAAAATTCGTCAAAATATGAAAAATTCAGTAAAAATTGAAAAATTCGTCAAAAATCGAAAAATTCACTAAAAATTCGTCAAAATTTAAAATATTCGACAAAAATTGAAAAATATAATAAAAATTGAAAAATTCATCAAAAATTGAAAAAATTTTTACGCTTGTTAAATTTTTATGAAATATTACAATTTTTTTAAATGTTTAAAAATGTCTTTTATTGTTGGGCTAAAATTTACACTGTTAGCGCTGTTCACAATGCGGTATTTTTACACGGTGTTTTTTCTTCTATTGAATTTTAAACTATAAAAAAATTTTTTTCACAAAAAGTGATGTTCTACAAAGTTGTTCCTCAGATCAAGACGAACAACTTTGTAGAACATCACTTTTTGTGAAAAAAATTTTTTATGGTNTAAGATTTAGGCCACAAAAATAAATTTTTCATAAAACGTGATGTTCTACAAAGTTGTTCCTCAGATCAAGACGAACAACTTTGTAGAACATCACTTTTTGTGAAAAAAATTTTTTATGGTTTAAAATTCAATAGAAAAAAAACGCCGAAAAAACACTGTGTTTTGAACAGAGATTTACAGAGAAGTTGCATCATTTTTGATAATTTTTTTGAGACCTTATAAAAATTGTTGTTGATAAAACTTATTTATCAGATGAAAGAAATTTCTTCATCCTTTCAATTTTTTATGACGCATAACTTTTTTTCTCAAAAATATCAACACTTTCTTTCTGACGCACACAACAAACTCAAGACTATATAGAAAGAAAAATCACTTTCACAGAAAATAATAATATATTTTTTGCTCTCCGATGAAACATGTGAATGTATTAACCAAACTAAAAAAACATAGTTCATTTCGCCCGTGAAAAGATGAAAGCACAGCAAAAAGAGTCGAGAAAAGCTCAGATGTTTCTCGAGTCCATTCGTTGAAGAAACAGCGAGAATATTTCATAATTGCTTCAAGTTGTTGTCTTATACTTTTTTTGAAAAACAGCATAAAAAGACCGAAGACCGGAAGAGGCTTTTCTGTTTTTTCATAGAATCTCACGTCAAATAAATTANAGAAACAGCGAGAATATTTCATAATTGCTTCAAGTTGTTGTCTTATACTTTTTTTGAAAAACAGCATAAAAAGACCGAAGACCGGAAGAGGCTTTTCTGTTTTTTCATAGAATCTCACGTCAAATAAATTAAAGCAAAGAAATGAAGTAAACAAAAATAAAGCATGCCTCGATGTTTTTGAGGAAAATTAAGGGACAAGTCCGGTTGGAAAAAGTTGGCCATTTTTTGTTGATACTTGAAAAGTTCATAAAAAATGGAGCATTTTTTGTTTTTACGGCATGCTCTGAATCGTGGTCGTTTTCGAGATAGTTGCGTTGCGTATGAAGTTGGTGATTTTTGAAATTTTGTGTATTACAACGAAAACACGTACTTCATAGTTTTTTCCATGAATCAATAAAATCTGTATATTGAGAAGAAAATTGAAAATTTTAAAAACGAATTTTGAGAAATTTTTCTATTTTTGATGGGCAACTTTTCCCCTCCTGGGGAAAAGTTTTTTTTCCCCTCCACAGTCCGGTCGGTTGCCATTTTTGGCTCCGAATGAGATTGAAAATTTTTTGCTCCGTTGTAAAAGAAATTTTTGTGAACTTTCAAACTTTTTGTCCTCGAGGGATCGAACCTGAGGGCCCAACGTTGCTTAACTTGTCAGATCGGACAGGCGGCTTCCTTGCCCACTTGGCTATGCTGTATACAACTTTTTTTGCCCAACTGCAGACTATAGCCTAGTGGATAGCATCACAGACTTCGAGTTTGAAAACCCGAGTTCAATCCCGCTCGGAGCCAAATCCTTTTTGCATCATTCAAAACTGATGAAAATTTTTGCCTAGGGGTAATTTTATGCGAAAAACACGATCGTGATATTATTTTTATATATACAACTTTTTTTGCCCGACCACTGAAACAGACTATAGCCTAGTGGATAGCATCACAGACTTCGAATTTGAAGACCCGGGTTCAATCCCGCTCGGAGCCAAATCTTTTTTGCATCGACCAAAATTGATGGAAATTTTTGCCTAAGGGTAATTTTATCCGACAAACGCGATGGTGATATTATTTTTATATATACAACTTTTTTTGCCCAACCGCTGAAACAGACTATAGCCTAGTGGATAGCATCACAGTCTTCGAGTTTGAAGACCCGGGTTCAATCCCGCTCGGAGCAAATCTTTTTTGCATCATCCAAAATTGATGAAAATTTTTGCCTATGTGTAGTTTTATGCCACAAACACGATGGTGATATTATTTTTTCATGAAAATTTTTGTAAAAAATAGAAAAATCATTTTTTTGCTGAATCAGACTATATATGCTTTAGATTTTTTGGCAATCTCCCCGTGAAACAGACTTGAAACATTTTTCTTTTCTTACCTATTTGCACTTTTAATTTCCTTTCAAAAATCTCCTCATCTATTTTGTGTTGTTGCAAAAAATGCAAACGTATACAATTGAAAAGAATTTTGAAATCGCAACTAACGAAATAATTGGGAAATATGAGCAAGTCCGCGAAGAAAAGACGCGCTAATGAAGGAAACGAAATGCGAAAAATGCTGCTGCTCTCTCTCTTTTTGGTGAGTCAGCCAAGAGAAATTCACTGTGCGTGCACTCCCAGTACGGCAAGCAAGAAAAGAAAGGCGTGCAGATGGCATGAATGTGAAGCGCGGGTGTCTTTCGAAACTATGCCAAGAGAAAATCGTTCCGTTTTCCTATACCAAAATGGGGATGTGGGAAACGGAGAGAGCTGCCAGGAAACGGAGAGAGCTGATCGCTTGTTCCATGTGTCGTCAACTGCTTCCCCAAAAAGCTCTCCTCTTTCCGTATATACATATGCAACACATATGGTCGATTTGGATGGGGGATCATTTGTATAATTGGTGTTTGTATTACAGTTAACTCCCACTCGAGCGATTTGAAATGAGACGGGAAAAGAGGAAGAAGAAGAGACTGACGTTGATATCGCCGCTTTTCAAAAGGAAATGTTTACCGCCATTCCCTTGATTGACGTCTTTCTCACCATAAAAGGTGCTAGGTGCTCTCGATAGAGCAAGGAACTGCGGGGAAACTCGGCTAACAAATGATTTGTACAAAAATTTTATATAGAAGTGATAAAAATGATTTTTTCCGGGGGAGGGGAATTTATTTGGGCGTCGTTCAGATATTATGACCAAAAAATGATCATAGTCGAAAACACTATGATCAAAATCAATCATAGTCGAAATCTCTATGATCAAAAAATGATCATAGACAAAATCATTATGTTCAAAATCGATCATAGTCGAAAACACTATGGTCAAAAACATACATGGGCGGGGGGGGGGGGGGGGGGGTACTGTACCCCCCCCCTAATTCGTCGTATCGGGGGAAAAATGGACCAATTCGTATTTGAGAAGCCGCCCAGACTGAATTATTGCGAAAATTCGTATACGATTCATAAATCGAGAACGAATTCGTATTTCGACTTTTTCGCATGTCGACGTTTTTTTTGGTCGACAGTAACCTTTGGGACAGATTCGTATTTTGGGGCCCAGTACCCCCTGCTTGCCCATGTATGATCAAAATCGATCATAGTCAAAATCAAGATTTTTTTCGATTTTTGACCCTTGGTGACCCCCTCCTCGATCCACAATAGCTCCAAAATTCTATGTAAAATATTTAAAAAATTTTGCCTTGGTCCCACTTATGTTTTTCCAGATTTGGGGTCAGGGAAGCGTTTTCAAGATTTTTCGATGGGCGCAATTGATTCTTCGCATAAGAATCCCCCCCCCCATAGGATTATTTTAATATAAAAAATTGTTTGGCGAAAATTTGGTTGAGAAATCGAAAAAAATCCACTTTGTTTAGCCACCCTGTTAATAATTGTCATGACGATAAAAGGTGAAAATGACGCACTTGGAAACGAAAACAAATGGATAGATAATTTGTATGCTAACATTTTTACGATTTTTTTCGAGTTTAGCTGACACATGAATCATCTAGTGCATAAAAAAGTGACTATATAAACAATTCAGTTTGTTTTAAAAACAAGGATGATTCACATTCCGAGGCTATGTCGAAATTTGAAAAGAGATGTTTGATGTAGTTTAAAAAAGAATAATTGATGATTATAGTCTGTTAGTCAACAAAAGAAAAGTTGTTTCATAGTAAACTTCAAAGAATTGGGAGGGGGGGGGCATATGGCCTAATGGTTAGAAATTTTCATTTTCAAGAAAAAACAAAATTTGAATATTTTCTAAGAAAAAACAAAATTTGAATATTTTCTAGGAAAAATAAAAATTTGCATTTTCAAGAAAAAATCAAAATTTGCATATTTGATGATTCTAGTCGGTAAAAGGTCGACCATGAGGGGTCATTTCAATCCGAAATTTTATAGTGAACAACTTTCTAGAACATCACTTTTCGCAGAAAAATTAGTTAGGAGATCAAAATTCAATTTTTAACAAAAATCGTGAAAAAAACCTATCTTATATGAAGCCTGAGGGTCTCCACTAATTCGTCTCAACGATTTCGAGAAAGCACTAATTGCATAGATGGCGTCGAGAGACGGTTTTATTCTTCAGGGTCAACGAATTTTCGAATGTGGTCTTCAGAAAATTTATAGCCCACAATAAGATGCATAAAAATGTCAAAGACAACATGCGAAAATCCGTTTCTCCTGAAGAGATATTCGCAATTTAAAAAAGAATTTGACATCATAGGTCGGCAAGGGGAGGAGCCTCCCCCTGACCCACTCACTCATGGACCCAAAATTGAAGGGGGGACCACCTCATGAACTCAAAATTGAGAAGGGACCACCTCATGGGCCCGCCGAACAGTATAGTCCATAAAAATTGGGTGTCAGAAGACTATCTCAAGCTAAAAAAAAGTCGTTTTTTGTGGAGGACCACCTCATCGGGGACCCCCACAGCTTGCCGACCTATGTTTGACATTGATAAAATTCCTCGGATTCAAGAAAAGCTGTATATCGACGCGAAAACTCGAGAAAATCATTTGTTAATCGGGACGAGCACTAATTGCAATTAGTACTCACCAACTTGCTATTAGTGCTTCCAACATTTCGAGACGCGGAGGCCCTGATTCATCGATCAAAAAAACTCCGAAGATGGTCTTGTTCCTTCGCCAGGTCAGATTAACAACACAACTCGAACGAACGTGTTTCCCCGTGACGAGAAGAAGCATCTCCCGACCCTTGAGACGAACGGAACGTTTCACCAATCGAACACAAAAAGTGAAAGTCTTCTTCGTTTTTCTTCATGCATATGTGGAATTAATGACATCGAATGGATTGACATGCACTCTTCTTCTATATCGCGAATGAGCGAAAGTCTAGCCGAAAAGATGATCAGGAAGAAGTTAAAATTAGGGTTTTTGTTGTGGCTACCACTGGGAGCGACCGTTGAACCGACAAATTGAAGAATTAAAGAGCAAACTCGTTTTTGGGCTCATCCATCAACTAGCAAAATCTCATTGCTAATTATAAAAGTGCTTTATGAGTCTGTGTGCAAAAGCCACGCAGTAAAAGTTGTTGCTGTTCTTCGGGGCGGAATTAAGCACGTTGAAAATGAGCGACGGGAAATGCACGCCATAAAATGGAATCAATGTCATTAAAAATTCTCATGTCTGTGCCCACAGAGCAAACACAAAAAAAGAAGAAAAAAAACGAGAATTTGCAAAAGGTTAAAAGTCGGAATGGAATTAACACAAGAAAAATGGGCTTCTTTTGTGTGTCTAGACAGAACAAATTTTTGAGGGCTGTTCCTAATTTTGTCGGCGAGGCTGGAAGATGCTTTTTGGAAATGAATTCTTTTTAAGATAGATTGAAAAATACGCCTTCCCTGAATCAGATAAGCGTTTATTATTTTTGAACAAAATGTCATAATTTTTATTGGAAAATATATAGTTCAATTTTTGAGGAATTTTTCAATATTTAACGAATTTTTAGATTTTTGACATATTTTCGATTTTTGACGAAATTTTTTATTTTTGATGAATTGTTCAATTTTTAACGAATTTTTCAATTTTTGTCGAATTTTTCAATTTTTGAGGAATTTTTAAATTTTGCAAGAATTTTTCAATTTTTGACAAATTTTTCGATTTTTACGAAATTTTTTATTTTTGATGAATTGTTCAATTTTTAACGAATTTTTCAATTTTTGACGAATTTTTTCGATTTTTCAAGAATTTTTCAATTTTTAACCAATTTTTCAACTTTTAACGAATTTTTCGATTTTTGACGAATTTTTCAAATTTTGACGAAATTTTCAATTTTTGACGAATTTTTTATGAATTTTTCAAAAATTTTCTGGAGATGAACCCTCTAGGGGTAAAAACATGCGGGGAATCCAAATTTGACATTTTCGAAGCGAAACAACGCTTCCCTGATTCATGGAAGGCCTGTGTATTGAAGCGAAAAGTCGCAAAAATGTGATTTTTTTTTGGATCCCCGCACATTTTTATCCACAAAAGGGGTCGTTTTTAAGCACAAATTGCATTTTTGCGACTTTTCGCTTCAATATACAATACGCCTTTCCTGAATCAGGGAAGCATTTTTTGTGCATGGGATGATCTCAAGGTCCTTGCACAATGAACTTGATATAAAAAAAACTTCCTCGATAAGCAGCCACCCTGGGTCTAACCCAGCGTGACCTGATATCGAGGATCGATTATACAGGGTGATTTAAAAAAATGAGAATTTTGCGAATTTTTCAAAAAATTTCAAGTTTTTTAATTTTCACCAAAATAACCCCGAGGGTTTTTCTATGCGAGAAATCGATTGCGTGCATTGCCTTGAACCTTGAAAACGCTTCCTTGACCCTGATTCGGGGAAGAGGCATGTGTATTGAAGCGAAAATAGGCTAATTTTATTCCAATAAATAGCGCTACGAATTTATGGAGCAACAAAAATACGTTAGAAAAATAATCACTACAAAAAAATCGAAATTTTATAAAGTTCAAGTCATGCGTCGTTTTTTGGAAACGGGGAACAAATCCACTACGCCTCGTTTCACAACGGCAGAGATTTAAATCCAGGAAGTGATCTCATCAAGCAGACAATAAAACTACATTTTCGTTCTTCCTTCTTTTCAATAAAAACATATCTTGTTTAGACTATAACGGAAAAATTGAGGAAGTGTTTTGTTAGTTAGTCGCTATAATCGTCCACATGAAAGAAAATAGTTAAAATTGGCACATAAAAAAATCTTAGAAATTGTACAGCATACATGGGCAGCACCCCAGGTGGACTTTTCAAAAAAACCCACAACCCTCATTTGGTCCCTCTCTCGATGGGGTCAAAAAGTTGGCGACCAAAAAAAGATTGACAAATTTAAAAAATATTCATTTTTCAAAAATAAATATGCTGCTACAAGCAGCCTACTTTTTGACTATTAATCCTCAATTTGTCGGCCTTCCGACCCACATTCTATGTCCCCTCTCACACCCCCAATCCTCTTTTGACCCCGACCCATAACCCCTCCCCCAGGTGAAAAACCTAGGGTCTGCCCATGTATGTTGTACAGGGTGTTCAAGCACCCCGATAAGAAAGATCGAAATCTCAAAAACGCAAAAAAAAACTCTTATCAAATGGCGGTCTTTTGCAACTTTCTAGTCCCATCACCCCCGTTTTATGGACATTTTTTTGAATTTTTAAAGTGGTCTGAGTCTTGAAACGAAAATTTGAATTCCTTTGAAAAATAACACCGCCATTCGATAGAGCATGTTGAAAAACGGTAGTACGTCGATTTTCGTGAAAAGCGGAGATACCTTTTTCAATTCAAAGTTTGCTAAAAAATGGTCGAAATTTGCATAAATTAACGGTAAAATATGCAAATTTTGGTCATTTTTCATTTTAATTTTTAACGAATTTTTTTATTTTTGAGGAATTTTTCAATTTTTGTCGATTTTTCAATTTTTAAAGATCAAACTTTGAATTGAGTTTTTCGAAAAGGGTATCTCCGATTTTCACGAAAATTGGGGTACTACCGTTTTTCAACACGCTCTATCGAATGGCGGTGTTATTTTTCAAAAATATCTTATAGAATTCAAATTCAAATTTTCGTTTCAATACTCAGACCACTTTGAAAATTCAAAAAAATATGTCTATAAACCGGAGTGATGGGACTAGAAAGTTGCCAAAGATCGCATTTGAAAAGAGTTTTTTTGCGATCTTTGGCTGCGTTTTTGTTGCGTTTTTGAGATTTCGAGCTTTCTTATCGGGAAACTACTCATGCTTGAACACCATGTACGTATACAAATCTTTTCTAAAATTTTCTCAAGCATGAAGAGGAATTTTGGAAAAAATATTCCGATTAACTGGTTTCCAACCATTTAAAGCAAAGATCTATATACCAAAAATCTATTCAAAAATTACAACGAAACGATTTGCATTTATCCTTAAAAAGAAGGAAAAATTGGAACGTTTTGAAAAATCTCGCATTCGCGCATTTGAACACACAATCTCTCATACAATGTTGACCTAGAATACGACCGGTCAGTGGAAGCGCTGCTCGTCGAGACTGCGGAAATGTTTTCCATTAACAAAGTGGATAACTCGCTGCTGAAGAAGATACTTTCAAGGATGCGCATCATTCATTGGTTTTCAAGAAGATCAAGATTCAATTAAACATATCTTCTTTCTTTTTTAATGACGTGAATTTTTTCTTCTCCAAATATCGGGTCAGGGTAAAAAAAAGCTATTTTTGTTGATATTCGAAAATTTGATGAAAAATGAAGCATTTTTTGTTTTTACGACAAACTCTAAATCGTTATACTTTTCGAGATAATTGCGGTTGAAATTGTTGATGTTTTCGTTGTAATATACAAACTTTTTTGAATGAGCATCGATTTTTTCAATTTTCATAAAATGATGATTGTAGCAATTTTTCTAGTTAAATGAGACGAACAAAATGACACCAAAATTATCCAATTTGAACATTGTTTTGGGTTATTGAAACGAAAATTCTGATTCAGAATTTTCGTTTCAATAACCCAAAACAATGTTCAAATTCGATAATTTTGGTGTCATTTTGTTCGTCTCATTTAACTATAAAAAACTGCTACAATGTTCATTTATGACAAATTTTAAAAATCGATTAAAAATTCAAAAAAGTTTGTGTATTACAACGAAGAGCTTGTAACAAATTTCAAACGGGATTTTCTCAAAAACTACAACGATTCAGAACATGCCATAAGAACAAAAAATGCTCCATTTTTCATCAGCTTTCCGAATATCAACAAAAATTGAAAAAATTTTCAAAAATAAAAAATTCGTCAAAAATTAAAATTCATCAGAATTGAAAAAATTCATTAAAAATTGAAAAATTCGAAAAAATTGAAAATTCGACAAAATTGAAAATCCATCATAAATTTATAAAATTGAAAAATTTGTCAAAATCGAAAATTTTAATCAAAAATTGAAAAATTGTCAAAATTGAAAAATTCATCAAAATTGAAAAATTCGTTAAAAATTGAAAAATTCCCAAAAATTTGAAAAATTCTTCAAAAATTGAAAAATTCGTCAAAAATCGAAAAATTAGTTAAAAATTGAAATTCATCAAAAATTGAAAATTCCTCAAAAATTGAAAAATTTCCAAAAATTTGAAAAATTCTTCAAAAATTGAAATTCATCAAAAATTGTCAAAATTGAAAAATTCCTCAAAAATTAAAAAATTTTCAAAAATTGAAAATTCCTCAAAAATTGAAAAATTCCCAAAAATTGAAAAATTCATCAAAAACTGAAAATTTATCAAAATTAAAAATTTGACAAAAATCCAAAAAAGTTTGTATATTACAACGAAAACATGAACCCAAATTCAAATTTCAAATGCAATTTTCTCGAAAACTACACCGATCAGAGGCACGCAATAAAAACCAGTAAAACGTTTATTAAAAGAATAACATGGAGTAATAAATTTGATTCAACAGATCACCGTCGGAATTGAATCGAGTTTTTGTTCATCTTCACTTTCATGGAGTGAAAGCAGCGAACCAGTTTCAACGTGCTCCTGCCATATGGCTGTAAATAGAAAAGCGTACCCATTTCGCTAGCACTATTGCTGGTGCACCTTTGCACAGAATCATGATCCAATTCAGAACAGGTATTTCATAATCAAAATTCGTAGACGTTTTTTCTTTCCGATAGTCGGAGCTCTTCTTCTTCTTCATTTCTCACTATATTTGGCGTGTTCCTCTTCGGCTATTCTCTTTTGAGTAAAAAACGAAAGCAAAATGATTGTCGGATGTACATCGCTGTTCAAGTGCGACGGTTCGTGCGCTAAAAAAGAGAAGTTGGGCGTTCGTGGACCTTCATCTACAACACGTTGCCGGGTCGAAGCCAGTTTTCTAGCAAACGATCTTCCGGTTTGTGGGGGCCAAAAAATCACTGCGCAGGGGGAGGAAAAAATACTCCAACCAGCTTACACATGTGGAAAGGGAGATCGAACATGCGCTGTGGGAGAAAAAACTAAGCCGTTAGGTAAGGTATAAACTTCATTGGCTTTATTATAAAGAGCTGGCGGACAAAAAAAAGATATATTGACCATCTTATTTAAAGATCATGTTCATGTTTTCGTTGTAATACACAAACTTTTTTGAATATTTTGAATTTTTGTCGACTTTTTCAATTTTTAACAAATTTTTCAATTTTTGAGGTATTTTTAAATTTTTCAGGAAATTTCAATTTTTGAAAAATTTTTAATTTTTGTTTAATTTTTAACAAATTTTTTCAATTTTTAACGAATTTTTCGATTTTTGATGAAATTTTTCAGGAATTTTTCAATTTTTGATGAATTTTCAATTTTTAATGAATTTTTAAATTTTTAACAAATTTTTCGATTTTTGACGAAAATTTTCAATTTTTCAGGCATTTTTCAATTTTTGTTGGGATCATGAAAACGGAGCATTTTTTGTTTTTACGGCATGTTCTAAATCGTTGTAGTTTTCGAGGTAATAATTGTGTTTGAATTTTGAATTTGTGTTCATGTTTTCGTTTGTAATACACTTTTTTGAATTTTTTGTGGAAAAATCAATTTTTTCAATTTTCATCAAAAAATAGAAATGCTCCATTTTTCATGGTCTTTCTGAATAAATTATTTTTATAGAGGGTTTTTCCGAACCGACTGATCTTTTAAGCATTCACCATACTTCATATTGTCTAGACGTGTTAGTTGTTTAGTATGCTCCTCGACATGTTCCCTCAAATTTTGGCTGAATGAAATACCAAACAAAGAAGAATAGCCTATGTGCGAAAATATTCGGCGTACCCATTCTCGAGACACGCGGAAACCTGGCACGAGTCTTCGATTGGAAGGTCATTGCGCGGCAACAGATGGCGAACGCAGATCGTAATCTTATTTTAAAGAAGTTTTTGGCAAGGGACCAAATTTAAAATAGGGATTAAAATAGAAGATTTGGTTTATAAAAAATTGACTGCCTCTTTTATTGAAGAATATGTTAAAGGGTCAATCGATTTTTCCACAAAAAGCAACTAAATTTACCCAAGATGAACTTTTTAGAAAACTACGAAAAAGTGGCCAAAGCCATTTTTTGATTAAAATGATCAAAATTAGGCTTATCCAAATCTTTTGGTCGTTTTAATCAAAAATCTTTTTTAAAGGACCAGCCCATTGAGAAAAAGTTGCCTTTTTCAGAAAGTTCATAAAAAATGAAGCATTTTTTGTTTATACGACATGTTCTGAATCTTTGTAGTTTTTGAGATAATTGCGTTTGAAATTTTGAATTTGTTACAAGCTCTTCGTTGTAATACACAAACTTTTTTGAATTTTTAATCGACTTTTGCATCGATTTTTTAAATTTTCATAAAATGAACATTGTAGCAATTTTTTATAGCTAAATGAGACGAACAAAATGACACCAAAATTATCCATTTTGAAAATTGTTTTGGGTTATTGAAACGAAAATTCTGATTCAGGGTTTTCGTTTCAATAACCCAAAACAATTTTCGAATTGGATAATTTTGGCGTCATTTTGTTCGTTTCATTAGCTATAAACAATTGCTACAATGTTTATTTTATGAAAATTTAAAAAATTGATGTAAAAATCGATTTTTCCGCAAAAAATTCAAAACAGTTTGTGTATTACAACGAAGAGCTTGTAACAAATTGAAAATTTCAAACGCAATTATCTCGAAAACTACAACGATTCAGAACATGTCGTAAAAACAAAAAATGCTCCATTTTTCATTACTTTTCGAATATCAACAAAAATGGCAACTTTTTTTTCCACTGGGCTGGTCCAAAAAATTTTTGACAATAAATTTCAAGATCGATTAAAAATCCAAGTAGCTAAAAAATTTGCTTTACTATTTTTTCGAATAAGAATTTTTTCCTTTATATTTTTCATCATTTTCCCAATTCTTTTTCACAGCAAGGCAAAAAATAAATCATGTTTCATATAGTAAAAAGTCACTGTATCTCAGCATTTCGAAATATCTTACAAAAAAACAATAGAAATTCCTTCCTCTTCTTCCGTACCATGGAGTGCTTGGTCTGGAAGTGAGTGAAGGTCAAGCCATTTTCGCATAAAAAACTTTTGGCGGGAAATCACGGCGGGGGACAATCTCATTATTGAAAAGTCAACCCTACAGTGGCGACAATATATCATTAAAAAAGAAGCTGTCCTTCTGTGAAGGCGAATTTCGCACGACGAAAAAGAAATTGAGACATTGTATTTGGCGCCAAATTTTTCTTTTTCTCAAAGGGCATAAATTCTTTGAAGGCCACAATTTTTCAAGGAAAATTGTTGAGAAAAATTAAAGGGATTTACTCAAGTTGGAGGGACCCAAATATTTGAAATAATTTTTTATGAATTTTTTAAACAATTATCTAAAATGAGTGTGAACAATCCTGCTATATTCAAAGATCAGTCCACTCGGAAAAAAACAACACTATGAAAAAGTTATATATTCGGAAAGTTCATGAAAAATGGAGCATTTTTTGTTTTTACAGTAATCTCTGAATCGTTATAGTTGCTGAGATAATCGCGTTTGAAGTTTGCGATTTTTGAAATCTGTGTATTACAACGAAAACATGAACGCAGTGAAAACTCGGCATACACAATAATGGGACGAACAAGAAGATGACACAAAAGCGGAACGATGAAGGGAATTACAAGCACAATTGTCATCCCGTTCATGTGTTATTTGAAAATCGTTTCGTTTCAACAACCCAAAACTATTTTCAAAGTTCAAACGAGTTTGAGCATTGAAACGAAGGGATTGAATTTAAAAAATTTCAGTTTTTGCTTATAAAGTTTAAAAATTTAAAGGTTGAATTAAAAAAGAAAAGCGACACTTTTCATAGTCAGAAAGACGAATAAAATGACACAAAAATTATCGAATTTGAAAATAGTTTTGGGTTATTGAAACGAAAATTCTGATTCATGTTTTCGTTTTAATAACCCAAAACTAATTTCAAATTCGATAATTTTGGTGTCATTTTATTCGCCTTACTGAGCTATGAAAAGTGCCGCTTTGCTTTTTAATTAAACCTTTAAATTTTTCAACTTTATAAGCAAAAACTGAAATTCAATCTCTTCGTTTCAATAATCAAACTCATTTAAACTTTTTTTGTTTTACTCATATCTCTTTACCATTAGATTTTCAAGGAGTAGTCCAAAAGCAAAAAATGCTCAGAATTTTATGCTCTTTCACATGGAATCAACTTTAAAAAATATATCCAGAAAGATCATGAAAAATGGAGCAGTTTTCGTTTTTACGACAACATCTGAATCGGTGTAGTTTTTGAGATAATTGCGTTTGAAATTTGAATTCATGTTTTCGTTGTAATACACAAACTTTTTTGAATTTTTGTCGAATTTTTCGATTTTTCAGGAATTTTAAAATTTTGACGAATTTTTCCATTTTGATGAATTTTTAACAAATTTTTGAGAAACTTTTAAAGGGGGGTAAACTTTGCAGCAGCACTTCCAAAAAAAAATTTTTTTGAATTTTTGCAAATATGACTTTTCTAGAGGTAATTTTATGCGAGAAATCGATTGCGCGCATTCCCAAAGCGTGAAAATGCTTCCTTGACCCTGCTTCAGGGAATGGGGGTGGGTGTATTGAAGCGAAAATCAAACATTTTCGGATTTTTATGAAAAAACCGTCGATTCTTAGGTTTTTCTAGGAGGGGAATCGATTGCGCACATTCCTGAACCTTGAAAACGCTTCCTTGACCCTGATTCAGGGAAGAAATCGGTGTATTGAAGCGAAAATCCGAAAATATTTGATTTTCGCTTCAATACACCCACCCCATTCCCTAAATCAGGGTCAAGGAAGCATTTTCACGCGACGGGGATGTG
>OZJO01001950.1:0-13073 GCA_900406225.1 Acrobeloides nanus | reverse complement strand
AAAAAATGCAATTTTCTCGGGTTTCCTGAGCATTTTAGGCCCCGAAATAAACTTCACAAAACCCCTTGGTGTAATTTTTAACGAGGAATCGAATGCGCCCACTCTCATTTTACGAAAAATTCGAATTTTTGAAAAAATTGAATTTTTAGGGGTAACCCCCTAATTTTTTAATTTTTACACAAATTTAAAAAAATAATATCGCCATCGTGTTCCCCATGGCCGAAAACCCCCAGGTAAAAATATTATCGGGTTTGGAGACATTTTTGAAATTCGCAGTTTTTTAATTTTTAGGAGGTAACCTAATTTTTACAACAATTTTTGTTATTTTTTGAATTAATGGGTGCTAGTGTGCTAGCACCCACCAGAACCCGGCACCTATGGGTGCTTTTGGGTGCCAGGTGCTAGCACCCACGGATGCTTTTTGGGTGTTGGGTGCTAGCACCCATAGGTGCTAGCAGGTGCTAGCACCCATTGGGTGCGATGGGTGCTAGCACCCACGGGTGCTTTTGGGTGCTGGGTGCTAGCACCTTTTCGGACCCTGGTTGTAATACACAGACTTTTTTGAATGTTTTGCAGAAAAATCGATTTTTGCATCATTTTTTTAATTTTTCATAAAATGAGCATTGTAGCAATTTTTTATAGCTAAATGAGACAAACAAAATGACACGAAAATTATCCAATTTGAACATTGTTTTGGGTTATTGAAACGAAAATTCTGATTCATGTTTTCGTTTCAATAACCCAAAACAATGTTCAAATCGGATAATTTTGGTGTCATTTTGTTCGTCTCATCTAGCTATAAAAAATTGCTAAAATGTTCATTTGATGAAAATCTAAAAAATTGATGCAAAAATCAATTTAAAAATTCAAAAAAGTTTGTGTATTACAACGAAGAGCTTGTAACAAATTCAAAATTTCAAATGCAATTATCTCGAAAACTACAACGATTCAGAACATACCATAAAACAACAAATGCTCCATTTTTCATGATCTTTCCGAATATATCATTTTTCATATGGTTGTAACTGACTGGACTGGTCCTTTGATATTAACCGAAATATCGAGGATGGATTTTGCTCGTCCTGAATCATTGGACCCAAAAATGGAATGGAATGTGTTTTTGAATGAAACCTCAAAGACGAGGCAAACTTAAAAATCATGACGGTTAACCGTAACCGTTCATAACCGTAACCGTTGTAACCGCGATCACACTGACGTAAACTAAAAAATTTATTAAAACAATTCATCAAAATACATAAAACATCAACAGCAATCATTTTTGAAAGATTTCAGCTCATATTATTTGTCCAAATTGGAGCGCCGTGACCAATTGTACTAGAAGAATTTTTCAAACCTTTCAGCATTTTAATAACTACCTCATGATAAGGTCTAACCAGAAAAATCGCACTAGTCGAATTTATGGTGCTGTTCCATCCGAGAGCCATCCAGACTAAGAGACCAACACCAGAAGTTTTTATGTGAAACAATAGACAAATCATTGCTAATATTACAGGGAAGAAGAGCGTAAATACAGGAGCTGCTGCCTGAAAAAAGAAACAATATATGAGGTCATCCAGATATTATGTAATCAAATTTTGGTGGTTTACCCCCTCCCCTCTCCCAGTGTAATCATCAAAATTGCACTAACGTAATCAATTTTTATGAGGAGGGCCGACCCCCCCCCCCCCCCCCAACATGATTACGTAATATCTGGATGATCCCAAAGATGGGTGAAAAATTCGACGAAAATGTTTGTATTTGATTTTAACTTACAGTAACAATTAATGCATGGGTGAGCTGTTTTTGTGATTTTTTGGTTGACGCCGAAAACGCATGCTCATATTGAGCCATAAATCTCCATATTTTCACATTTAAAAATATGATTAGCGAATATGATAGAGTAAATAGAAATATGCCATAAAATGTTGCTATTAATAATAATTTTGAGTTCGACTAAAATTCTCGAGATCAGTTATATTGAAGCCAAACTTTACCATATCGCTGATTATAAAGCTGGTATTGGATCTGAAGGGTCTAACCATGATGCATTACGCAATACCATTCGACCAAGGTCTATAGATTCTTGTGTTGGATAAAAAGCCAGCCCTATTATTACAATGTGACTCAACGTAACCATAGACGAAATTGAATACAGAAGAATAAATTGCCAAAAAGTTAGGCTTTCATCTCTAAAATTAGAATAATCAGATCAAATGTATTTAGAAGACAGGACAAGAATAGGAACGGGACAGAGACGAGGACAAGGACAGGAACCGGGACAATGACAATTAGAGATATTTGATCAAATTCTTACCTGCACACACAAACATAACGATAATAAAATGGAATCGGCATACTCAAAATAACAACGGTTAAGAAATAAGTCCATGTTAGATTCAAGATAAAGTCCCAAGGATAAGTCACATATTCGAAGAATCCGTTAATTATTAAGATAAATATACCGTCTGTAAACTCGACTTGCTGAAAAAATAATTTTTCTTTCTTGTCAATGAAAATTTACCGGTCGCAGAAGAAATATAACAAAAGTAAACATCAAATCGATTGCACACGTCTGAAGAAGTATTCGACTATATGGCTTCAGCACCGTAGGTGTATGTTTGGTTACAAGAAAAATTAGCAAAGCATTCGAAAATAATGAGACAACAGCTGCGATCACATCATTTATAAGAAGAACCGTTCTTATATAAGGACCAAACATTTTGTCAATAAGTTAAAAGCCAATTTCTGTAAGGACTGACCCTATGAGGGCACAATCTGCAAAAGGTCTCCCGATCAACCCGAAAATGTTATAAACTATAGTTTTCAATTATTCTGAACACATTTATGCTAAAATTTTCATGGGTCTCATTTTCGGATGTCGATATCCTGCTACCAACCATGATTTCCGTATTCACGTCAGTTTCTAAAACTTTCGAAGCCTCTATCTTGCGTTCCCTCAAGGCTATCATCATGATCTTGGTGTCATTAAATAGCTGGTGATGTGTACTACAACTTTTATTTTTACCACGAGTGTCCGTTTTCAACAAGAAAAAAAGTTTAGACATGAAAACTGAAAGTTTCTCGAAAAATTTTACCCCCTTTTTTGCTTGTTCGTCTCCTATCTCAGTCCATTTACAACATCTCTGGCCTCTCAAATTGGTTTCTAAAACTACATATATATTACGAGCTTTAAAATAAGCCATCACTCATGGGAAATGAATGAGGCGAAGCCGAGAAAATCAACTAAAAAGAAATTTGGGAGCAAGTTCCCTTTAACCGGACATTTATCATGAAAAAAATTTCAACGAATTTTCTCATTTTTCAGATGAGGTGTGCTTGAAAATAGCGCGCGCAGACTTTGCGAAACTTTTTATGCCACTTCACTGCATGACGATGCGCGACTTCTGTTTCAAACTCGGCGTATTCAAGCGGTAAATTCATGCACCATAAGTAGGAGAGTTTGAAAATGGTCTTGAAATCGAGACGGTATTCTTCAAAGAAATAGCCCATTCTGAAGCCTAACGTAGGTCGCGATAATCTATGCATAGCCCGGTTACAACGCCATTGAAGGACTCCATGGCCATCTAGTTCTTTCTTCATCGGATTTCCACAATTACAAGTTCTTGATGCGTGTAAGAGACCAATTTCAGCCAACCAATCTTGAAAATTTTCGTCTTCTAAGCTTAACTTCTCATATAAATCATCGAGCTTAAAATTTTGCAATTCATCCATTTTAATAAGCCTTAATTCAAAAATTATACGTTTTCTGAAAGAATGAAAAGGAATCGAAAAAGTGAAAAAAATTGGAAAAATGAGAAAAATCGTTGAAATTTTTTTCATGATAAATGTCCGGTTAAAGGGAACTTGCTCCGAAATTTGACATAATTCAACTAAAAGAAATTTGTCGAGAAATTTGCCATCAGTTATATATATTCGGAAAATTCATGAAAAATGGAGCATTTTTTGTTTTTACAGTAAATTCTGAATCGTTATCGTTGTCGAGATAATCGTTTGAAGTTGGCTATTTTTTGGAATTGGTTTAGAATTTGAATTCCCGCCAAAATTGACAATCAGGGTTTTGGCGGGAATTCAAATTCTACAAACTCCAAAAAAATAGCCAACTTCAAACGATTATCTCGACAACGATAACGATTCAGAATTTACTGTAAAAACAAAAAATGCTCCATTTTTCATGAATTTTCCGAATATATATAACTGATGGCAAATTTCTCGATAAATTTCTTTTAGTTGAATTATGCCAAATTTCTTTTTAGTATATTTTCTCGGCTTCGCCTCATCCATTTCCCATGAGTGATGGCTTATTTTAAAGCTCGTAATATATATGTAGTTTTAGAAACCAATTTGAGAGGCCAGAGATGTTGTAAATGGACTGAGATAGGAGACGGACAAGCAAAAAAGGGGGTAAAATTTTTCGAGAAACTTTCAGTTTTCATGTCTAAACTTTTTTTCTTGTTGAAAACGGACACTCGTGGTAAAAATAAAAGTTGTAGTACACATCACCAGCTATTCAATGACACCAAGATCATGATGATAGCTTTGAGGGAATGCAAGATAAAGGCTTCGGAAGTTTTAGAAACTGACGTGAATACGGAAATCATGGTCGGTAGCAGAATATCAACATCCGAAAATGAGATCCATGAAAATTTTAGCATAAATGTGTTCAGAATAATTGAAAACTATAGTTTATAACATTTTCAGGTTGGTCAGGAGACCTTTTGCAGACTGTGCTCTTGGACTTAACGCAAGGGTCGAAAGTTACACTATTGGCTTTTAAAAGTAGTAATAATATGATAGAAAGTAACCAACTATATGATTATTTTCTATGTAATTTTTCACCTTCATGATTCTTTTAAGGGCAATTAAGGCCAAGAGCACAATCTGCAAAAGGTCTCCCGATCAACCTGAAAATGTAATAAACTATAGTTTTCAATTATTCTAAGGGCATAAGGCCTAAAAAATTTTTTTAGTGGACAAAGTACTAGTGAAGAAAAAAGTGTTAGTGAAAAAAAGTCTTTTTAGTGAAAAAAAGTATTAGTGAGAAAAAATATTTTTAGTGAAAAAAAAGTTTTTTCCATATAAGCGCTTTCGAGCCTTACACGTTGTATTGTTATTATTTATACTACAGTGAAACCTCGTTAATTGGACCTCCATTCTTCGGGCTCTTCGACGGTTTGCTGGGGTCGTCGATATTCTTTTTCTATCTCTTCCTGGTCTATCTTCATTGGTTCCGGTTTCTTCGTATCGCTTAATATTTTTTAACACTTTCGTAACGGAATATCCAGAAGTCTTGAAATTTCTCGTTTCGTGTGCAGATGTTACATGCGCAAATGTCGCTGTGTATATGTGCAAATGACGCCAACCCGATTTTAAGCTGTCTAAAAAACGGTGAGGATGATTCGATGGTTCGTAGTAAGTCTTGTTTTATTGAAGAAAATGTAATCTGATAAGTGTTTAGCCGAATTTATTCATCTTTCACGTCAACTAAACAATTTATTCAAACATTTCATACAAATACATAAAACATCAACAGCAATCATTTTTGAAAGATTTCAGCTCATATTATTTGTTACCCAAACTGGAGTACCGTGACCAACTGTATTAGGAGAATTTTTCGAAGCTTTCAGCATTTTACTAACTGCCTCTCGATAAGGTTTAACCAGAAAAATCGCACTGGTCGAATTTATGGTGCTGTTCCATCCCACAGCCATCATGACTAAGAGACCAACACCAGAAGTTTTTATGTGAGAAAACAGACAAATAAGTGCAAGCATTAAAGGGAGGAAGATCGTAAATACAGGAGCTGCTGCCTGAACAAAGAAACAATGTATATAGATTAACATATTTAGGGAACTCAACGATTTATAAACTTTACTTTTTGAATTTTTCAAATTTTTTTCGATATTTTTTATATTATTTTATCATTTCTAGAAAAAAAGATTTTCAAAAAAAGCCATCAAGAAGAGCTACAAGCAAAGATGGGTGAAAAATTCGACGAAAATGTTTGTACAGGGTTGTTCGGAAAGTTTTTTTCAAAGTGCTTATAGTGCTATTTTTTTAGAAGGTTAGTATATAGCAATCAATTTTAAAATAATCTACTGATTCATTAGACATTGCTAACATAAGAATTTATTGTAAACATTGGTGTGGTAAAAATTTATAATACATCCGAAAAATTATATAGTGCCTATAAGTGCTCATCTAGTACCCATAAGTGCCCATTAGTACCTATAGTGCTTATAGTGCCTATAGTACCCATCTAATGCCCATTAACGCCTATGTAAACATACTACGATACACCTTATGGGCACTAATAGGCGCTATAGTGCCTATAGGTACTAATGAGCACTTATGGGTACTAGATGAGCACTTATAGGTACTATAAGATTTTTTCGGATGTACTATAATTTTTACCACACCAATGTTTACAATAAATTCTTATGTTAGCAATGTCTAATGAATTAGTAGATTATTTTAAAATTGATTGCTATATACTAACCTTCTAAAAAAATAGCACTATGGGCACTTTGAAAAAAACTTTCCGAACAACCCTGTATTTGATTTTGAATTGAACTTACAGTAACAATTAATGCATAGGTGAGTTGTTTTTGTAGTTTTTTGGTTGACGTCGAAAACGCATGTTCCAATTTAGCCATATATCTCCATATTTTCACATTAAAAAATATGATTAGCGAATATGATAGAATGATTAGAAGTATGGCATAGGCTNTGGTTATAAAAGCTGGTATTGGATCTGAAGGGTCTAACCATGATGCGTTACGCAATACCATTCGACCAAGGTCGGTAGATTCTTGTGTTGGATAAAAAGCCAGCTCTATTATTACACTCAAGCTCAATGTAACCATTGACGAAATTGAATACAGAAGAATAAATTGCCAAAAAGTTAGACTTTCGTCTCTAAAATTTAAAATCAGAATAATCAGATCAAATATATTTAGAAGACAGGACAAGGACAGGAACGGGACAGTGACAGGAGCGGGGACGAAGACAGTGACAGGAACCAGGGACGAGGACAGGAGCGGGAAAGGGATAAAGACGAGGACAGGGACAATGACAAGGACAGGAACGGGACAGTAACAGGGAAAGGGACGAGGACAGTGACAAGGACAGGACTGGGAAACGGACAGAGACGAGGACAGGGACAAAGACAGGAACTGGGACAGGGTAGGGGCAGAGACAGGGACAGAAACGGCGACAGGGACAATGACAATTAGAGATATTTGATCAAGTTCTTACCTACACAAACAAACATAGCGATAATAAAATGGAATCGGCATAGTAAAAATGACAAATGCTAAGATATAAGTCCATGTTAAATTCAAGATAAAGTCCCAAGGATAAGTCACATGTTCGAGGAATCCGTTAATTATGACGAAATATATACCGTCTGTAAACTCGAGTTGCTTAAAAAAGAATTTTTCTTTCTTGTATATGAAAACTTACCGGTCGCAGAACAAACACAACAAAAGTAAGCATCAAATCGATTGCACACGTCTGAAGAAGTATTCGACTATATGGCTTGAGTACCGTAGGTGTGTGTTTGATTACGAGAAAAATTAGCAAAGCATTCGAAAATAATGAGACAACAGCTGCGGTAACATCATTTATAAGAAGAACCGTTCTTATATAAGGACCAAACATGTTGTCAATAAGTTAAAATTTGTAATAATATGATTGAAAGTAATCAACTTTATGATGTCAACTCGACTTGCTTAAAAAATAATTTTATGTAATTGTTCACCTCTTGATTCTTCATGATTCTTAAGACAGATTGTCGATAAATTTTTAAATAGGCCTTAAAGGGGGTAAAATTACGGTACGTCGGTTCGAAAAAATTTCTTTTTGAATTTTTGCAAAAAATGACCCTACTACCCCTAATTTTATGCGAAAAATCGATTGCGCGCATTCCCGAAGTTTGAAAATGCTTCCTTGACCCTGGTTCAGGGAAATAAAAGTGTGTATTGAAGCGAAAATATGAAAATTTTAGATTTCATATTTTCGCTTCAGTACATACTTTTATTTCCCTGAATCAAGGTCAAGGAAGCATTTTCAAGCTTCGGGAATGCACACAATCGATTCCCCGCATAAAATTACCCCTAGAGGGGTCATTTTTAGAAAAATACATTCTCGGGTCTCAACAAATCACAAAAATTCACTTTTTTTGGCCCACTCTGTAAATTTGTAGATATTCGAAAAGTTCGTGAAATTTGGTGCATCTTTTGTTTTTACGGCATGGTCTGGATCGCTAATGGCTTCAAGATAATCGCGTGTGAAGTTTCGTCTGTGTATTACAACGAAAACTTGCACATAACGGTCAAATCCCTGATTAAATAAAAAAATCGGTGTATTAATACGATTTGTCGATTTTTTTCAAAATTTTTCTTCTTTTTTTAAAAAAAAAATCGACCAATCGTGGTCGATTTTTTTGTTTTTGGTATTTAACAAATCAAAATCATCTAAATCATTTTCACTAAAACCACCTAAAGGATAAACTTCGGATCCAAAGTTGTACGTTGTTAATATTAACAAGTACAGTATCAACGACAAGAGCATTCCCGACTGGAAAGATATGCTTTTACCACTAATTTTTAGTCTTTAAACGATAACAATTAGGTAAGGTAACTTCTCAAATGTATATTTATGTAGGCTGGAAACTTTTAGATTGCTACTCTTTTAACACTTTTATAATTATACTCTTTGATAGAATTAGAAATGCACAATTTTGTTTACATTCGGATTCTAGTTTCTATCAACTAAGTTTAATTAAACTATTTTTAAAAGATTTCACTTTTTTATCTAGTTTGTATGTGTGGGCATGTAATAATAGCTGACTGAATTATGGCAAATGAAAGAATCAAAAGTTGATCAGGTTTTCAGATTTGTTAAATTTTTCTTTCAAAATCTTAGTTTCAATCAACTTCCTGATTCAGGGTAAATGACTCGTTTTCAGACTTCGGCAATATGCGCAATCGATTTCTCGCATAAAAATACCCCTAAGAGGCTTATTTTTAGGAAATTTTTTCGGTTCCAGAATCCTGTCATTTTGGCCCCCTAATCCCGAATAGTATCAGAATTTTTTGGATTTGCATGTGTGTTCGATTTTTTATAGAATTTTGAAAAAATTAAAAAAGATTTCCCTCTGGATTTCATAAGGGTTGGGATGTCGAGTTCTCAAACATTTTTAAAAAAGATAAAATCATTTCTAAAAAATTTTTTTCAGGCTTTTGTTTAGAATCATTTTCTGAAAAATTTTTTTATTCAAACACCATTTCTGTAAACGAGATATATGAATTGTTATGAGTGGATGTCCCCCCAACTTTTCACCCCTGATATCAATTAGCAAAGGAGCTATTAGACGAAAAAGATATGGAGCATGGACGCTTAGAAGATCACAAGCTGACAGTGGGTCGATAGTCCAGTGGATAGGAAGCGTGCTCTCTAGGACGATAACATCAACCCCATTTTTGTACGTTCAATCCCCAGCTTCTTTATTAATTGAATAAATAAAAACAATAAATAAAATTAAAAAAATATAAGTTAAATATGGCTAGCATTCAAATTATTATTGCCAGAAGTAAAATGATTATTTTCAGTAGAGCCGACCCTATTAGCCGAATTTCTAGAAATTCTCAACATCCTCAACAAAGCCTCTCGATAAGGTCGAATCAGAAAAATCGCACAAATCGAATTGATGGCACTGTTCCAACCGACAACCATATTTGTGAACAGACCGACTCCAGAAGTTTTTGTGCGCAAATACGAACAAATCACCACTACTAACACTGGAAGATTTGAAGTAAATACGGGAGCCGCAGCCTAAATAAATTTCTAAATGCTTATTATATGAATATTTTGGAGCTACTACGCCTGGGGGGGGGCGCAGAGACGGTGCACGAGGTGTACTGCGTTGAATTGCAATGACAAATTTGACCATATTGAAACGATCCATCAAGTTCATCATTTATCGTACATGATTGTGACATCGAGGAGGAAAGGTCGGCCCGGAGCTCCGCTGAAAAGTGGAGGAGCGTAGTAGCTCCAATATTTTTAATGCAATATACAGTAACGATTAAAGTATAGGTGAGTTGTTTTTGTAACTTCTTAGTATATGCCGATAAGGCATGTTCCTCTTGATTCATGTGCTTCCATATTTTCACATTGAAAAGTATAATGAGTGAATAAGACAGGGTGACTAGGAATATGCAACAAAATATCATAATGTTCAATATTGGCTTCGACTAAATTCTCAAAATCGCTTTTAATGAAGCCAAATTTTACTATGTCGCTGATAGCAAAAGCTGGTATCGGATCGGAAGGATCTAACCATGTTGCATTCCGCAATACCATTCTACCAAGTAGTGCAGATTCGTGGGTGGGATAAAATGCGGCTCCTGCTAATATGATGTAACTCAACGTAACTATAGCTGCTAATGAATAAAGAAGAATAAATTGCCAACAAGTTAATTTCTTTCCTCTAAACAATGATGGTTAGTATAAGATGATCAAAGATTATTCGGTCTATATGATTTCTAAAATTTTCTCTAAAGTTTCTCAATTTTTTCTAGAGTTTCTAGATTTCAGTAAACTCTCGATTTAGTGAGGGTCTCCACTAATTGAGTCTCCAAATTTTGGAAGCACTAATAGCACTAATAGCAAGTTGAGGAGCACTAATTGCAATTAGTGCTCGTCTCGACGCGTTTCGATGCGCCCCGACACGTCTCATGTGTCGCGCCTCATGTGTCTCGACGCTTTTTTAAATTGCGAATATCTTTTCAGAATAAACGAATTGTTCGAATGTTGCCTTTGACATTTTTATGCATCTTATTGTGGGCTATAAATTTACTGAAGTCCACATTCGATAATTCGTTCACCCTGAAGAATAAAACCGTCTCAACGCCATCAATGCAATTAGTAATTGTCTCGAAATCGTCTAGACGAATTAATGGAGGCCCTGACACCTCCTTCATTTCGATTTAGTGACTCTTATCCCCCAAAATTCTCCAAGAATCGAGGTTAAATCGGATTTCTTCGAGCGACCACATTTTGGATAGCTGTTTGGATGTACATTTTGTAAAAAAAATTATTGAAAAATCTTTTATTTTCGCCGAGCCTTTTTTGCCTTTTTAGAGCTTACAAAGGTCATAATTTTTCAAAAAATCATATCTTCACGAGATCGAAAGCATTTTCGCTAATTCTTTTTGTAAACAAATTCCTTATGCTCCCAATTTTCAAAAATGCTATCACACGAAAAAAGCTGTGTGCTGTTCTCGATTTTTGGCGGATGTTTGAAAATAGGGTAAAAAATGGATAAACAATGACATCAACTTTAAAAGGCCATATCTCGGCAAAAATAAAAGAGATTTTTCAATAATTTTTTTTACAAAATATTCCAAACTGTACTTTCAATAGATTTTCAAGGTTTTCTTGATTGTTTCACAGGTGAGAAGGGTGGTACACACTACACTACCCCTGTGGTATTATCTGTGGGGTGGTGTGGTGTGGCCAAAATTTTTGTTAAAAAATAATATCGCCATCGTAGTGGTGCCACATCACGCTGGTGTGCCACCCCACCGATAACACCACGCCATCCCAACATCATACCACACCACCCCACACCGCTAACCTAACCACACCACACAGTGCGGTGTGGTAACTCTGGATTTTTTTTCTACATTTTCTAGACTTTCTTTAGATTTTCTAGATCTCATGATTTGCTATAGATAAGACTGTAAGATTGTACCTACACACGCAAACATATCGATAATAAAATGGAATCGGCATGGCAAACATACAAAAGAATAGGGCATAACACCATGTTAAATTCAAGATAAAATCCCAAGGAGAAGTCACTTTTTCGAGAAAGCCATTAATCATGAGGAGAAATATACCGTCTGTGAATTCAGTATGCTGAAAATATTTTTACAATATACAGTGTAGCGGACAAAAAATTTTTTGTATACAGTGGGTTTTTTTCGATATAGAGAACACATATCTGAAAGAATTTTTTTGATTTTGTCCACTGGAAGTTACCCTACGAGAGGCATACTCCTAAAATGTCTCAAAATTTTGCATGCCCTGAACCAGGGTCAGAGAAGCATTTTCATGCGGAGAGAATGTGCGCAATCGATTCCCCGCTTAGAAAAACCCTAAGAAAGTCGAAATTTGCGCCAAAAATCGACTTCTGTAACCAAATATCAACATTTAAAAAAAGTCACATCTTTAAGACTCGGATTTTTTTGAAAATTCTGTATATTAACACGAAAACATGCGTTATGATCAAAATGGCTGATTGGATCGTATTCAGCATACACTCTTGTCGTATGCTGAAAAATTTTTTTTGTCAAAAACGGATTTCTGGCGCCATTCAGTTTTAAAAAACGACATGATGATTACGTAATCACGACCCGACCCCCCCCCCCCCCCCCCATAATCAACCATAATCATTTCGGCTACCCCTCCCCCCCTAACCTGATTACGTAATATGTGAATGGCCCCTTATCAATTTCTGAATAATTTTTAAAATATTTTTCTAAAAAATCATCGTTTCTGAATGTTTTATGCCATTTCTCTAAGAAAGAGAATAAACAAAATATGACTTGTTGTGTTCCAAAAGTAGTGTATTAGAACGAAATCCTGAATGTTTGACATAAATCTGAAGTCACCATGAGATTTGTCAAATTTTATAATCCTAGAACGAAAAAAATCGTTTCTGAAATGCTGTTTCAAAAGCTGAGATCTGATTCTTTCTCTCATGGACATGATTAAATGTTTGGTCCAAGTTGTTTGTCCGCTACTGTATTTTATAAATTTCTTATTTGTTACCGGTTTGAGAACAAATATAAGAGCAGTATAAATCAAGTCGATTGCACAAGTCTGAAGAAGTATTCGACTGTATGGTTCCAGTGCCTTTGGCGTGTGTTTGATTATGAGAAAAATTAACAAAACATTCGAAAAGAGTGCAACGGCGGCCGCGATCGTATCATTTATTTCATGAACTGTTCTTAAATAAGGGCGAAACATTTGCTTTAGTCGAA
>OZJO01001947.1:0-17224 GCA_900406225.1 Acrobeloides nanus | reverse complement strand
AGATTTTTTTTAAAAACTTCATACATTTGGTTCATTTTTGTTTTTGTTCATTTTTGGCAGTTTTAGGATTTTGCGGTTTTTGCAAGTGCTGTGTAACTTAAAGAACAGCTGTTCATATAAAAAATTTTATGGCGATTTGTTTGTTATTTTCTGAAGAAAATTTTGAGCTATCGGTTGACTCATTTGATAATAAAATTTATGACATACAGGTCAATCTTTGTGGTGGGTCATATATGACCCAGTCGTCCAAAACGGGTTAAGTTTAAGTCGTCAAAATTGAAAAAATTCATGTCTTCGTATAGAATCGATACTTTGGATAGAAAGATGTCTTCCAGAAAGACTAAAAAGATGGCTAACAAGAGGAATGATTAAAAGGGCATACGCGATATGCCCCCAAAGCTTTCAGATTATATAGTTTTGACTCTTTTCACAATTATTTTAATGTTATGTAATACTTAAGTTCATATAAACGATCCTAAACCTTGAAGAATGAAGCTAATAGACAATATAACCTGAAGATGTAATAAAATTTAATAAAAACGTGTTTTTGAGCAATAATAATAACATTCAATATTCTTATCTTGTAATCAAAGATAGGACTTTTCGCACACTAGCACACCCAAGGAACAGGGGTATGCTGGATAAAAAGTAGAAAAAATGATATATTAGGAAAGTTCATGAAAAATGGAGCATTTTTTGTTTTTACAGTATGTTCTGAATCGTTGTAGTTTTCGAGATAATTGTGTTTGAAATTTTGAATTTGTTACAAGCTCTTCGTTGTAATACACAAACTTTTTTGAATTTTGTTGCAGAAAACTCGATTTTTGCATTGATTTTTTAAATTTTCATAAATGAACATTGTAACAATTTTTTATAGCTAAATGAGACGAACAAAATGAAACCAAAATTATCCAATTGGAACATTGTTTTGGGTTATTGAAACGAAAATATGATCAGGGTTTTCGTTTCAATAACCCAAAACAATGTTCAAATTGGATAATTTTGGTGTCACTTTGTTCGTTTAGCTATAAAAAATTGCTACAATGTTCATTTATGAAAATTTAAAAAATCGATTTTTCCGCAAAAAATTCAAAAAAGTTTGTGTATTACAACGAAGAGCTTGTAACAAATTCAAAATTTCAAACACAATTATCTCGAAAACTACAACGATTCAGAGCGTGCCGTAAAAACAAAAAATGCTCCATTTTTCATGATCTTTCCGAATATATCATTTCTTTATATGGTTGTAAATTACTAGACTGGTCCTTTAATAGTTGGACTATGTGATTGTGCGAGATTCTTACTTAAATTCGTGCAATATCGTTTACGAAAATTTTTTTCTAAACCGAAATTAGTGCTTGGGATGTGCTTAGAATTTCCACAAGCACCCCTTTCGATTTAGAAAAAAATTTTCTTAAACGATATTGCACGAATATAGTAAGAATAACGCACAATTACATGGCCCAACTATTAAAAAAAGGATAAATTCTTACCTTTTTTCTTTGTCGAGATATCGACTTTTTATCAAGCACCCCCGAGTACGGTAGGGGTGCTTCTAGCGCATAGGTCGACAAGGTGGGGGGAGGGGACCCCCGATGAGGTGGTCTTCCACCACCTCCACCAAAAAAACGACTTTTTTTTAGCTTGAGGTAGTCGGGTGCTAAAAGTCTTCTGCACCCAATTTTTATGGACCACCTCATATGTTCGGCGGGGTCTATGTGTGATCACTCCTCAATTTTGGGCCCATGAGTGCGTGGTCCCCCCTCAATTTTGGGTCCGTGCGTGGGTCAGGGGGAGAGGCTCCCCCCTTGCCGACCTATGTTCTAGCGCTTTCGGGTGCTAAAAGTCCTAACTCTGCTTATAGTTCGTTATTCAAAATTAGTCTTCTTCTGTGATTACTAAAATCGGAGGTTCGGGATGAGATGCTTGGCCTCGGTTCTTAATATTCAACCATTTTGAGATTGATTTCTTTTTGCGCATTTTGAATAAACCCAGACAACAAGTAAGTAGAAAAGCCAATGTAATCATTACTATTATCAACGGCAACGGTAATGTTCTGACTGATGGCCATGTACCAGCCATCTTAATTTTAGAAAAGTATTATTACAAATATAATATAATCTTGGTCTCTAAATTTTAGAACATAATAATATAATATTCGGCCACTAAAATTTTGTCAAAAGCCATATGGCATAGAAGCGTTCTTCATTGCGTCATTTTTGGTGCCAATGAAGAAATCAATGCCTATTTATAGTGGAATAGAGACGAGAACCTCTTTCAGCTTGTTCGAAATCCCATGCGATATTCGAGGCTAAATTCTAAAGAAAAATATGTTTGGGCTATATGAAACAAAGGAGTTTCGATTCTTGATTTATTGACTTCAAATAGCGTTTTTTAAAAACGTCAAAGAATTTTTTTGTGTCCTAAAATTGCTATTTTTTAAATTAAATTTAACAAAAAGCGTTTATATGAAACAACAATTAAATATAAAAAAATGACGAAAAATTTAGTCAAGCATTGCTGCCGCTGCTTCTCCTAAACCTTCTGTTCCTGTCGAAAAATCTCCTTTTGGGAATTTATCCAGGGAATCGAACACAGCATCTCTCAACATACGATAGGTCATGGTCTTCTCTCCGTTTCCATTTTTTATCCCGTTAGTAACATAAGCCATGATCAACTCTTCTTCAGGATCTATCATAACATTGTTTCCACCAAATCCTGGATGACCAAAAAGCCATTTTCCCTAAAATCGAGGTTTTTTGGCACTATAACTTTCGACACGTTTCATGTTCGCCACAACAACTTTCGCCACATAACTTTCGCCATAACAACTTTCGCCACGTAACTTTCGCCACAACAACTTTCTCAATTAGTCTAAACTAATATGTTTATTGACACGAAAGTAGCGAAAGTTATGTGGCGAAAGTTATCGTGGCGAAAGTTACATGGCGAAAGTTAGTGTGGCGAAATTCGTGGCGAAAGTTATAGTGCCGTTTTTTTCATAAACATATAGCCTACCGGCTTCTTAGGATGCGGCTCATACATAAATCCATGCCCTTTTGCAAGTATGAATGATAAAATCGCATCATTTTCGTTGATCAATGGTTCATAAAAGTTTTCGATAAGGTCTTTTGATATAATATCGCCTTTTAATACCAAGGAGAAGAGTTTTGCCAGGTTTTTAGCGTTAGTGATGCCTAGAGCAGCGGTTTGTTCGATAAAATGGACTTCAGGATTGTTGCAAGTAATATACTATAAATTAAAGGTAATTTACAATCATATGAAAAATTGATATATTCGGAAAGATCATGAAAAATGGAGCATTTTTTATTTTTACGGTATGTTCTGGATCGTTGTAGTTTTCGAGATAATTGCGTTTGAAATTGTTACAAGCTCTTCGTTGTAATACACAAACTTTTTTGAATTTTTGGCGGAAAAATCGATTTTTACATCGATTTTTTAAATTTTCATAAAATGAACATTGTAGCAATTTGTATAGCTAAATGAGACGAACAAAATGACACCAANTTCGTTTCAATAACCCAAAACAATGTTCAAATTGGATAATTTTAGTGTCATTTTGTTCGTCTCATTTAGCTATAAAAATTTCTACAATATTCATTTATGAAAATTTAAAAAATCAATGCAAAAATCGATTTTTCCGCAAAAAATTCAAAAAAGTTTGTGTATTACAACGAAAAGTATGAATAATTTCAAACGCAATTATCTCGAAAACTACAACGATTCAGAATATGCCGTAAAAGCAAAAAATGCTCCATTTTTCATGATCTTTCCGAATATATCATTTTTTCATATGATTGTAAATCACTGAACTGGTCCTTTAATAACTTAAAAGGGGAATCGACTAACAAAGAACACTAGTCAAGTGTCAGTCAGGGATTTCAAAAGTATGTAAGGAAAATTTGTCCCAAAAAAATACAGATTTTTTGAAAGCGTATTTTGATGTCTAATTTGAGATGAGTTTAACGAATTCAAACAATAATTACCTTAGCAGGTCTCAACCAATCACAATATCCTAAGGCTTGAGGAAACCCTTTCCCTAACGAAAAATTAAGAACCATGGAAAAGATTAGGAATAAGATGCTTGGTTGATGCCAAACTTCTCGTAAAAAATACGAAAACGAAGGCTTGGTTAACCGCGCAACAGTGTATTCCTCGGAAGGAGGAAGACCAATAAACAATTCAATATCTAAATTAGCCTTTTTCTTTAAGTTTTTCGACTCATACCATGCTTATCACCGATTTCTTCTTTGAAAAACTGCCCAATACTTCGCTTTTTAGGGTCTGCCCTTCGTATAATTTGGTCTACAAGCCAACCATAAGTGATAGCATGATAACCGGATTTAGTCCCAGGTTTCCAGTAAGGTGTTTGTTTTTCGATGATTTGCGAGATTTTTTCAGAGTTTTTACAGTCTTCTAATGTTATTGGTTCGGAGAACATTGGTAATCCAGCCTTAAAGGGGGAGGGGGTAAACGTTGCAGCAAGCAAATTTTTGAATTTTTGCAAAAATGACTTTTCTAGGGGTAATTTTATGCGAAAAATCGATTGCGCGCATTCTCGAAACTTGAAAATGCTTCCTTGACCCTGATTCAGGGAAATAAAAGTGTGTATTGAAGCGAAAATATGAAAATTTTAGATTTTTCTTCTTTCAATTTTCGCTTCAATACACATTCTTATTTCCCTGAATCAGGGTCAAAGAAGCATTTTCAAGCTTTGGTAATGCGCGCAATCGATTTTTTGCATAAAATTACCCCTAGAAAAGTCATTTTTGCAAAATTCAAAAAAAAATTTTTCGGAAGTGTTGCTGCAAAGATACTTGGTGGTTGACAACATGCAAAACCGTAATGTCCTCTTTTCCATTTTGGGCAAATTCTGGCCAAAAACTGGCGATTTTCTGCTCATATTTGATGTAACCACGGTCAACTAATACTGCAACACAGAGAGCACCGACAGCCTGAACAAAAAAAAATCAAATGTGACACTTAAGCTATACTTTGGTAGTAGAAAAAACGACTGTTTTGGTTTTATCGGTCCATTTCGCTAGAGAAGACTTGTCAGCATAGCCTCCATGAAGATCCACGACACATTTTCCTTTGTGATATGCGGCGAAAGATGCGCCTTCAAATTCCCATCCATTCTGGAAATTTTTTCTAAAAATCATCTTATGTATGACCAAAATTCAAAAAAATTAACCTAAAAACCTCTTCGACTTTAGCAAATTTGGGGTCGCAATAGCCTGAAATATTGATTTCAGCCATGAAAAATTCAAGATCAAATAAAATAAAAGTGAAAGCAAAGTCACAAAAAATGTTCACTTGATAGTAAAAAGATCGCTTAACGTTTTTTTAAATACACACTTTCACTCATGAACAAATCAATGAGCACACTAGTTGCACAACGATGAATCATTTTTCCCAACATTCTTATCATAAAACGTGCTGAATGCCCCTTTTATGTGCCCGGCTATATTCTAGTTTAAACAAATTCAAGATCAAATAAAATAAAAGTGAAAGCAAAGTCACAAAAAGGTTCACTTGATAGAAAAAAGATCGCTTAACGTTTTTTAAATACACACTTTCACCCATGAACAAATCAATGAGCACACTAGTTGCACAAAGATGAATAATTTTTCCCAACATTCTTGTCATAAAACGTGCTGAATGCCCATTTTCTGTGCCCGACTATTTTCTAGTTTATACTCGAGCGCAGATTAATGGGAAAATGTAATTATTTTATGAGGGGCAAAAGAAACGAGATTTTGGTCCAAAAGTAACAGGATTTTTGTCCAAAAATAACGGGATTTTGATCCAAAAGTAACGGGACTATGTGTTAAACAACCGTTAATATTTTTACACATCGATATAAGTATCTATTGTGAAAGTAAACGCATTTGGTACATGGAAATCCATGCAATTTAAAAATTCAAACATAGTCCCGTTACTTTTGAACCAAAATACCGTTACTTTTGAATCAAAATCCCGTTACTTTTGGACAAAAATCTCGTTACTTTTTGACCAAAGTCCCGCTTCTTTTGCCCCTATATGTGCAACTTTTTCGATTATTTTATTTTTGCTACATGCCATGTGTATTTTTTAGAATTATGGATTTAAATGGGCTTTATTATCGATTAGGTATCCCAACATGCATAAGAAAGTGAATATTGATCCTGGGCCTGGACCCATCTAATTGTACAAATACAGGGTGTGTTAAAGTTCGTAGTCACCTTTTTTTAAATGTTGATATTTGACTATAGAAGTCGATTTTTGACGAAATTTTCGACATTTCTGGGGGTTTTCTATGCGTCGAACAAGAATCAGTCGTTATTTTTCTGGGAATATGGTCAAAAATGGCTGACAAAAACAGACCTTTTTTGAGATTTTAGGGTATCTAAGTTCAACAGGAGCCCGAATAGCATACAGACAATAGACATCTATGGATATGTGAAATACGCGCATATGCTTGTTCATGCGACTATTCCAAATTAATAATACACCGTTTCGCAAAAAAGAAACGTGTTCACCATGAAAAGTTCAAGTAACTTTTAAGACTTGGAATCAATGTATTGCTTTGAAAGAAGTCGACAGTTTTTTAATATCAATATTGAGTTTGTCAAAATTAATCAATAGTGTTCAAAATTAATGCAAAACATGAACGTATAAATTTCCTTTATAGCTCGACGAGACGAACAAAATGACACCAAATTTGTTTAATTTGATAATTGTTTTGGATTATTAAAATGAAAACTCTGATTCAGGGTTTTCGTTTCAATAACGAATTTTTTCAATTTTAACGAATTTTACAATTTTTAGCGAAAGTTTCAATTTTAACATTTTTTCAATCTTGGACAAATTTTTCAATTTTAACCAATTTTTGACGAAGTTTTTCTATGTTTGACAAAATTTTTAATTTTAACGAACTTTTCAATTTTTACGATTTTTAAAATTTATACTTAAACAATAAAACTATTGTTCGATCAATAATTTCCCGGCTTTTTTGAGTACTGCGCATCGAATCTTGTCGCAAATGACTTCGGTTTCAGCAATGCGCAGAATCGATTTCCTGCATAGAAAACCCCCAGAGGAGTCATTTTCGACAAGATTCGACGCAACGCTTAAAAAAGTCGTGAAATTATTGATCGATCCAAAATATAAATATAGTCACAAATTAAACAACAAAAATGAACCGGGGTTTAACTTTGAATTTATAATAACATCAAATTTCCGCTAGCCTTCGTCCATGGTGTGATCAGGATCTTGTCGAGAATCTAAACAAGAATCATTTTTGCAAGGCTTCAAATAGTCAATTCTCGATAAGATGCCACCCCAGGGACCGGGTAAAGGTAGCCAGTGGTGCACCCAAAAAAAATTTCAACTTGGGAAAAAAATTTTGCCTTAGTCCCCCTTATGTTTTTTCGAAATTGTTCCAACTTTTTGGGCAAAAACATAAAGGGGGACCAAGGCAATTTTTTCGAATTTTTCAAAAATCACCTTGGCCCCTCTCTTATGTTTTCCGCGCCGCTAGGATCGTTTTACTGAAAAACACTTTTTAAGGAAAAACCAGCGACGCAGAGAAAATTTTTTGCAAAATGCATGTTTATTAGCTGAAAATGCTCAGAAAATTGCAATTTTTTAATGAAAAAATGTTAAATTTTTTTTTGAAAATGGGTAATTTTGAACAATTTTGGTGAGATCCTTTAGTTAAAACAAAAATCAAAATTATAGAAAACCCCTAGGCAGAAATTTTTTTGGAAAACGCTGTTTTTATGCCAAAATGCTAAGAAAATTACGATTTTTGGCAAAAAAATGTTGAATTTTGATTAAAAAAAGAGGAAAATTTTGGACATTTTTAGTGAAAATTTGGTCATTTTTCGTAAAAAATCATAATGGGAGGAGGGGGGGGGGGTACCATTATGATTTTTGGCCAAAAACATTATATATTCTAGAAACAAAAAACACAATATATTCTAGAACTTTTAAAATATCGAAAACCTCGTAAAATTTGTTAAAATTAATTTTAACCATAGCATATTTACATCTCTATGGCCGTCCCTCGACCCCTGGATACTCCAACTGGTTATAATTCATAAAAAAATCCTACTTTGCGCCGGCGGCTTATCATCTAAGTTGCCAAGAATTCGCTCCAAGTTCGCTCGACCTTGCTCACTCAATTGAATTTCATCGTCGGGTGTCTCGGCAGTATACCATTGTGCCGCATTAGGCGCTTCGTATACTACTGGGTTGTCGTCACCTTCGCCATTGTGATACTCTTCGTCTTCCATACCATCATCGTCACCTTCTAAAAATACAATCATATTAGATACGCTAAATAAAAACCATATCAGGGGGAAGGTAGGAGACTTTTGACAAAAGTTAGGGAAATAGAAATTGCTAACTGGCAAAAATTCGAATTACCTGACATCTCTTCTTCAGATTCCGGATTTAGCTCTTGACATTCATTCATAACTTGATAAATGTGCGAAACTAAAATTGTTCAACTATACAAGAAATCAGTGATCACAAGTACCGTTCGATAGTCCGCGTTTCAGCAACTATAAAAAAGCTGGATCCAAAATTCAATAGACCGAAGTTAGCATGCCGTTCGATCTGGCATATCGTCCAACCCCCCATATCCTTGTGTCCACATTCGTTAAAAATTTTTGCATATGGGGTATTTTTATGTGATAAACACGTTAGTAAACATTATTTTTTCAAAAAAACCTTATGAAAATATGAATTTTTAAACTTTTTAGAATAACACCTAATTTCATTTAAAAAAGTTGTCAAAAATAGCGTTTTCATAGGTTTTTTTTTCAAAAAATAACGTTTACCAACGTATTCCTTACATCAAAATACACATATGTAAACATTTTTTTCGAATTCGGACACTAGGAAGCGGATGGGGATCGAACTTACAATAATCCATTCGACCCAACGTTGCTTAACTTGCCAGATGGGCGGGATGCCGACTTCGGATTTTGAATTTTGGGTCCAGTTTTTTTTATAGTTGGGGCTGAAACGGACTATAAATAGTATGTATGACAATACTTACTCGTGCCACTGTCTTCAGGGACAAGTCGAATTGCAGCAGTTCTAACATTCGATTCTTCTTCATCGTCGCTTTCTGTGGTTTCCGGTGTATATTCGATATCTTAAGAAAATAAGATTTACTTCAACAAAATATTCGATTTGGGATACAAAAGTACAGGGTGTATTCAACAAAAACCGGAATTTGGGCGATTTTTCATGTTTTTTCGACCTAAAATTTTTTTCAAAAATCATCCTATTAGGGCTAATTTTATTCGAGGAATATACTGTGCGCATTCCTGTAGCCTTAAAATGCTCCCCTAATTCAGAGAAATTAGTATATGTTCAATTTTCGCTTCAATACATACACATCTATTTCCCTGAATCAGGGTCAGAGAAAAGCGTCTTCAAGCTTTGAGAATGTGCGCAATCGATTTCTCGCATGAAATTAGCCCTAATAGGGTAATTTTTGAAAAAAAATTGTCGGGTCAAAAAAACATGAAAAAGTCGCTCAAATTCCGGTTCTTTATACACCCTGTAATAGAAACCAAGAGAAGTAACCCCCTCCCCCAAGCAATTGAATGGGATTAAGTTAAATACCGGTCTTTGAAAGGTCGATCATTAAGAAGAGACAAGGTTCGGGAAAATCTTCATTTGCACCAGTTGCCGCATGTACTGCAATTGCCGGATAATGTAAGACAAAGCCTTGTCGTGAGTCAGCATTAATCCATGTAACAGTGCTAAAAAATAGCATTACCCTTGAATTTACGAAAGCATAAAAAAGAAAAGTTGACCATTTCCCAGTGGCGTAGCCAGATCTGCATGAACAGTGGGGGGGGGGGGGGGGGACGGCACTCACAAAATTTGAATTTTATCAAAATCATAAGGGGGTACCGTTATGTTTTTTATTAAGTCCATCGACGTTCTCTTATTCCAACGGCCCTCTTTAGGGTCACATTTTGAATAAGTATCACATTTTATACTCGAAAACTTTGTTCAAAACAGTGTCAGGGAAGCGTTTTTACGCTTCGGGAGTGCGTTTTTGGATTACTCGTTAAAAATTACGCTAAAGGGGGTCATTTTCTGGAAAAAAACTTTTCAAATTTTTTTCACGTCATTGGGGCCCCAGACTTGAATAGCCCCGAACTTTTGCCTCCCACCTATATTAAATAACATACCGTTCAGTTAAATATAATTTGCCAATACCGCAATTTATGGTTTCAAAAAATGCCGTAACATTAATTTGCTGCAAACGCAATCCTTCAGTTGGCTCATGAACAGTTTTAAGAACTTGTGCCATTATTAATACTAAAAAATAAGGGGATAACTATTTACAGCCAGATCTCCGAAAAAAATTTTTTCGCAAATTTTTGTAGAAAAGGCTCTTCCTCCTAACAATGTAAGGTAATTTTGATGCAAAAAATCGATTGCGCGCACTCCCGAAGCTTGAAAATGCTTCCCCGACCTTCATCCGTGAAAAATTTTGTTTTTAGCACAGTAAAATCTATGTAATTATATACATTTATTTATAAATTATTCACGGATGAAGATCAGGGAAGCACTTTCAAGCTTCGGGAGTGCGCGCAATATATTTCTCGCATCAAAATTACCCTAGAAGGATCTTTTCTACAAAATTTTTTTCGGAGATCTGGCTGTAAAGGTTACTTTTTAAGATAATAAACTGGTCCCGAAAAATCTCCTCTCCCAACCGAGCGCTATCGTGCTCAGAGGGGAGAGGAGATTTTTCGATTCGAGCACTAAGTCATCCGCCCTTCTCCGATTCCTTCCGTGTGTGTTTTTAAAATTTTAACCCATTTTTTAATTTTCTTTGTCAAGGGTAAAATCTTTTGGATCCTGCTGGGAATCGAACTTGAGAGCAATTTCTACGAGCCGACAGTCTTCGCCACTCGGTCATGCGACTTTCTTAATCGACATTATTAAATTCACAAGACTTAAGTAAAACATAATATGGGGCTAAAAAATTTTTCTGGAAGAGTACCCCCATGATTTTGGCGTCATTTTGCTTCTCTCACCGAGCCCTATCGATTGGTATAGGCCGGAATTGGACTTAAAGTGACGGAAATAGCACAAACAGATAAACATATCGCGTTTAATGTTTTAGGATTCTTCTAAATTTCAAACAAGAGAATAACAGTTTGTAAATTTTTTGAACCATGCTGTTCGAAACGCACTTTTGAAATGCTGCGATTTTTTTCAATCGGATATTCGAGGCAAGAGAAAATTCGATTCGAATGGCCTGAATCTTGGTTCCAAAAAACCCCACAACAGGATAACCATGACTAAAAATGGTCGATTTGCCGCTCTTTCGTAAGCATATAGTTTCAAGAAAATCGTTTCAATTCCAAAAAATTTCAACCCGTATAGAGGGAACAATATACATAATAAATAAGGTTGGAAGGCGGCCTGCCGATCGAAATTTACCAAATTTTCAATAAAAAATGTCCAAAAAAGTTCCATTTTCATTCAAAATTCATCTTTTTCGCCAAAAATCGTATTTTTCTGAACATTTTCAGCTAAAGAATGTTTTCAACAATAATTTTTACACACGTCTGTGCGAAAAACCATAAGACGGGATTTATACTTCCGTCGCATCGCGACAACTTTTGGAGATCCAGTGGACCTAGAAAAAACTGATATGAAAATTGGGCTCAAAAGAAACACATTGGTGCATTTGAAGCGGTGTGCAACCTTTAAAAATATCCATTTAGACCTTTCGGAATGTTGGTCATGTCCTGAGGTTTTTTTACACTTTAGTATTTTGGGCATAACTCTTGATAGTTAAATCCAATTTCGATGATCTTGATGTCTTTGGGAAGCTGAGAACACGGGCTATAACTTTTATGTTGGGTGTATGGGGTAATGTAATAGAAAAAGTGGTCGAAAAATTAGGTTTTTTTACAAAAACCCTGGACGGGTCAAAAATCGAAATTGGATTTAGCTATCAAGAGTTATGCCCAAAATACTAAAGTGTAAAAAACCTCAGGACATGACCAACATTCAGAGGAGTCTAAATGGATTTTTTTCTCTCTTTATTCCCACGACAACACAGGCCAAATGTAGACTTTAACATTTTTTGAAAAATGCGAAGTTCCACTAGGAGTCACCATCGAGCTCTGGGGGCGCTCGGCTCCCGGTTCTTCTTTTTATGACAAATTTTTGAGATAAGTATCAGCTACTTTTTGTAAACTCAATCTCAGCTATCCTTTTTAAGTAAAGTAATGATAATAACACATAGCAATATAGTTTTCCTAACAAGGGAGGTCACGGAACTGTCATACTCAAAAATTTTTCAAACCCGGCTAACTTTATAGAGCATACCCACTTGCCATTTAAAAGTGATCGAATTTTTACTTTGCAAGCTCTTGGCTTTGAGCTATGAGGCTCTAAAGTTTCCAAAATTTTATACGGATTATGCATAAGTATTTTGAAGTACAATGAATTTTATGTGATCATGGTTCAGTGCAAGTGCTTTAGCCTATCGCATTCATTGTCGATGCTTCGATTCTGTTCGGTTCTATTTGTTTTTGCATATGCAAAATTTTTTGCATTTGTTGTAATTTTTTTAAATAACAATGTGCAATTATTTTGTTGAATTTATTATTCGAATATATTTATCAAAAATTTATACGTTATTTTATAATCATATATTAAACATAAACAAAACAATTTAAGGCATAAAATGTTCACATTAATGAAGATTTTCAAACACATGGTTGAAACAAAAAGCCCTTTGGCACCAACTACAGAAGAAAAGAAAATAAATCACAGTTACTAGAATTTTTATCGTTCACATTAAAGCAATATGTCACTGAATGCACAAAATAACCGGGCCTTTCATCCACATAGCCACTTTTGAACCACGAATATTTGAACAAATTTTCGAATCGCGGAGAAGATAGTTGGTTATGTATCAAAGCATAGAGTTTCAAAAAATTGTTTCTTGAATATAGCTGGATTGGGTTGTTTTCCATACAAACTAGGTCCGAAATTTTCCTTGCAAATGACTTCCAAATTCGAAAGCCATAAACATCCCATGATGATTTTTATCACTAATTTTTTGTGAGAGCTGCAGTTTTTTTAATTTTGACGTAATTTCTGGAAAAAATCGTTTTTCCCCAGAATTTTGAACTTGAAAATCTGTTGATTTTTGTTTTCAAACAAATTATTTTCTACAATTTTCCTGATCCGCATTTTCAGATACGCTGTTCCAAAAAGAGTTTGCTTGATAGGCTTACCTTCAAATCAGGCAGCAAATTATACTGTAGATGTCGGCCAAAGCAAAGTTGGCTCAGCTGTGGTTAGGAAACCAAAAAATCGGCCTCCGCTATAAATTACAAGAGCAAGAAAATTTTGCTCAAAAATCGATTTTTTTAAACTTGTTTTTAAGCTAAAAACCATTTTACAGGACTTGTTTTTACACATCCCTCCCAACACTCCTCTAAATTGGATGGGGGGGGGGGGGGGGGTATCTAGCAACATGTACCCTCCGGAAAATTCAACTGGTAGCGCGACTCGAAAAATTCTTTTCTATACACAAAAAGTTTTTTGCCAAAAAATTCGATTTTTTCTGTGGCAATCTTAGCCATCTTTTTATCTTAATTGGTTTTATTCAAAGGATTGCGCAATCATGAACAATAAAAATTTAGGCGAATTTCTATTTCCAATTAGATTAGCTTTTTGATGAGTTAAACGAAAAATTTATTGACCACTTTCCGGTTTATGGTGGACTTGCAAAAAAATAATCGCAAAGTTGATATGTTTGATGAGTGTACTTTTAAAGCTGGTTTAGTATGTATTCATTAGCTGAGGGCTTTCACTTTTATTTTCATGAATAAAAAAATAAAATTTGCAAAGTATTTTTTAAAAAAGGAATAAAAATAGACAGAATAAAGATACGGCATTTTTTTATAACTTAACGAGACGAATAAAACGTATCAAAATTATATTTCATTTTGAGCATTGTTTTGGGTTATTGAAACGAAAACCCTGATTCATGTTTTCAAGGTTTTTGTTTCAATAACTCCAAACAATACGAGAGGTACCAATTTCGACCGTTATTTTCAACAAATGTACATTTTACACCGCCGTTGGGAGTCTGGCTACGCGTACTTTAGAGTTGAGTTTTGAAAAATGGGCATTTTTTGAGAGAGAAAAATTTTTGGGCATTTTTTGAGAGATAAAAATTTTTGGAAGTTCGGGGTAGGGGGCGCTACTGTAATTCTTTGTTCTAAAAATGCAACTTTTTCGGCTAAAACAAGGTATAAAATGTCATTTTTTGGGCAAAAATCGTTTTTTTACTATTTTTGGTGAAAATGTTATTTTGAAAACGCCATTAGGAGTGCAAAGCGAGAAACCACTTTGCTACGCGGTACACAACTTATTTTGCCCGAAATTTGAAACAAACAATATTGCCTCGACAATTTAAGATGAACATAAAATCAATATCACCTAAACGCATAAAATATTGAATTTTGCAAGTTAATTTGCGGTAAAACGTGCGCAGCTCATCAGCTAACTCCTTCAAATTTTTTACAAGTCGAGGATGCTCTACAAGAATATATAGGACTTTTTCGAAATTTCCACCATCAACTGGGAAGGTTCCCTTGTGAAAAAAATTTCACCGAAAACGAGCGAAAAATGCCGATTTTCTATATATTTTTTGGGCGGCAACAACTTATGTTACAACCCAATATTTAAGAGGAAGTTGTTCTGACACCAGTCGATATTACTTCAAACGATGTTTTGGGTATGGCACTTGATCATGAAAAAGAATTCATAATTGAAGATGATGAGCCAATGGAGAGTTCGGCCTATCGTCGCTCGGAATCTCACGGGGGATGAGCCCAGCCGGTCGGCACGCCTCCCGAGATTCGGCCCCCGGTTCTAAGAATTATATTCCATATATTGGTTTTCATTTCAACTATACTATCATTCTTGATCCAAGGCTTCTTGATTCCATTGAATATTTTATGAAATAATTCAGTCAAAACTTTCCTATTTGCTGGTATTAAATATCTGTATATTTATTAAAAAATGAAAGTGAACAACTCACCCTATAATAAACAAATCTGACGGCCCATGTAAACTAAGTGTCAAGAATAATATAGGTGCCCATATAGCCGAACCTGGCAACCTTTTAAAATAAATAAGCGTTGTCAAACAAAATGGAATTATACAATAAATCAGTACAGTCCATCCTTGCAGTAAAACAGAATTGTATAATTTCATTTGTAACTGATATGTTTTTTGACTTCGTCTTTGTTGATCCATTTTTAAATAAAGGTATGGCATGATTGTCAAGAAAATGCCTGCTGCTATACAAATTAAACCTGCGGTTGTGAATAAAAGCATGTATATGCTCAAATCTTCATTAAAAACTAAAATTATATGAAGTTGAATTATCTGGACATTCAAGCAGGATGTTCAAAATCCGCATGTTAAAGATTTTAAAAGTGAAACATTCGGATAGCACATATATGAGTTTGAAATAAATTTTGTGTCGAAACAAATTTTGACCTCACCCATGTAAAATAGGATCATAAGGCTGTGTAGGATCAAAAAACATACAAATTGACAAAGTCAATTGTGCGAAAAACCTAATGTTTTTCGCATGCTAATTTTGCGCGCAACAGATTCCTCAAAACAAGTTGGTACGGGGGTACAAAATTAGCGCGCGAAAACAATTACGTTTTTCGGAAAATTGACTTTGTCGTTTTTTGGCATTATAGTCAAGGTGTGAGGTCAAAAATTTTTTTAGACAACAAATCGTCTTCAAACTCATATATGGGCTATCCGGATACAGAGTTTTGTGATGCTGGTTTTTTCAGCACTATGGAAGGATATGAGGAAATTTTTATGCCACTTTCTTCCGCATCCACTAATCCTCCCTGTTAGATATTGAGTAAGAAAGCCCTTTAGCCTATTACATATACTAAATAATAGAACAGGGATGAACTCAAACCTATTACGAAATCGATGACTCATCACATGATGTCATCTTGTTTATAGATATTACGAAATCGATTTCACAATAATCATGCCACGTGATGACCAGAAATAACGAGAGATACACGTGGCGTGATCGAATGACGTCACTATTTCGAAATCCTATTTCGTAATTAGGGCGGAGTTTCACTGTTCTAACCAGGTATATAAAGGCTCGACTCACTAAGGCTGCGCACTAAACGTCTCGAACAGGTGGTTTGAGACGTTAAACGGTCAGTTGATGTTTCGAAACTTGATATTTCGAAACGATTATGAAGTTAAAAAATCATAAAAGTTGATATTTCGAAACTTGAAAGATACAGTAAAAAAAGAATTTCTAAAAAAACTCGTTCAGATCTGGAGTTTCCATGGCCAATTCTTCAAGAAAATGTGGTTAACCCATCGAAAATGTCAACAAAATGACCGAGATCACAAAAATCGAGATTTTTTATGTAAAAATGTTTAAAGTCAATTTCCAGGCATAGAAAAAATTTTTAATGGAAGCAAAAATAGGAAAACATTCTACGAGGTCGAATTGAGGGGGTCTGATAAAAAATTTTTAATTTTCAACATTTTATCCTTCGGGGATCGAACCTGAGGGTCCAACGTTGCTTAACTTGCCAGATCGGATGGTCAGGCAATCAACGACCAACCGAAGATTGTTCGGTAAGTTTCGAAACATCAATCAACCCGCTAAATGTCTCGAATTCGAGAGAATTATTAGAGTTCGCCGAGCCGGTGATTTTTGACCAGCTCGGCTCAGCCGGATCAATCGGCTCGGCTCAACGGCTCGGACAAAATTTGAAAAAAAATAGCAGACAAAAACTGCTAACCAATAAATTGTTTCGAGTTCGCTTTTTTAATTCATATAGATCGTTTTTTGAAAGATTCCGAATTCGCGTTTGTCAAGAAATTCGTTATCTTAAATTTTCGTGTCAATACTCAAACTTTATTGCAAATCAGGCAATATTTCGTTGGATTTGTATATTTTTTCTTCAAAAATGTCGTTGATTTCAAAATGTATAAGCTCCGCAGCCCTGCTGTCAAATTCGGTGATTTCGGTGTCAATCTATTCCTTATGAATCGAATTTTAATGAAATAGAACGTTTTTTCGAGAAACTTCAAAATACTCGCTAAAAACGGCTTGCAAAAATGACTAATTTTCACCACTTTT